>UCOJ01000271.1:0-139319 GCA_900474305.1 Cecidostiba fungosa | reverse complement strand
AAACGGATGTTATGAAGCATCTCAAGACACAATTTTGATATATAATGGGTATAAATATTCGTTTTAAGTAAAGCAAAAATATAAAACGTTTTCATATAACTTAATACCTTAATCTAAATTTGTCCAAGTATAAAGGAATTGTGTGTGGCAGTTTAAAGAAATTTAATAAAATAATCATTTCGATTAAAAGTATTTGTTGATGTTATACTTAAAGTTAAATAAATGGATCGTATAATTAAATTAAAGACAAGAAGCATCATCTACATAATTATACATTCCCCTAGTATTTTAAAAAACGAGAGCGTGTATCACTCTTGATAAACAAACGTGATACGTGCGATACTCAAACACATTTTGAAACAAACGACACCGTTGTATTTTTCGACGAGTAAACACAGTATCGTGTTTTGGCAAAAAGCTGTATTTAAAGCCATAACGAGCAAGAGTATTACACCCAAGCGTATCAGCTGGCGTTTAAGGTCGTCAGTGTGCGAATTGCTTTTCGCAAAAGTGCATAACTCGAATGTTCTCGTAAACTTTCAATTTGCTCCGAGGCAGAGCTTTTCAGCTCTGTTCGCGAAAAAGCTCGTATTTCGAGTACCAATCTTTTCATGCAGTTCGAAGTTTGCGCTTTTGAAATTGCCTTGAATGCGTCATCCATACATATACCCCATAGCTATATATACTAAATATCTACGTATTTGGATACGTTGAAAATTCGAACTGGTCAATTTGAGCTTCTTTTGTTAAATTTAACGAAATCGTACCCAGTAAACGCGTTGATCTCCAAGGATGAATTTTCGAAATACTCTTCCACTGTCGTCGACTGAAAATGACTCGATCGAAGACAAGGCACATAGTTTCGCTATATAAACGGCTGTCCAGACGGCAGAAATGGATATATACTGTCTCCGTAGCGAAGTCTAGACGCTCGGCGTATTACAAAGTCGCGAGAGGATTGATTTCATATTTCATATCGGTCTTCTCTCTAGCTCGAAAGCTCCTTACAATGACGCTTCGTATAGATATTCTCGGCTTTTATCTATACTGCCGGCTGCTGCTGTGTCCCCGAGAGCTTTGACAGGCTAAGCTCGATCGTTTCGTTCTGCTCGAGGGTATATGGAAATTGACATTGAGTTGATTTAAAGTTTCCCTTTCGACTTTTTCGCGACGTTTGATAAAAATTCATATGAATCGAGTCGAGTAATTGAAGCAACACGTAGAGATCAGAATTTAAGTATATATAAAGACAGACGAGATGTATAATTAACCCAATTCTGTCAAAACTTTCAACTCCCTCAAGAAATTATCACCGATTCATTCATCTCACATTATCACTATTTAACCAGTCACGACGATTTCCCCACCCTTCAACTCACCTAAACCAGACGGAAATTGTGTGTATATATGACGAAACTATCTCAGACCGCGTGGCGTCGCTTTTATTACGTTTTATCAAAGTTATGACAAGCGCGATGTATTATTTATTCCCTCGACTCTCTCTCTCTCTCCGCTCCTAAGCTCGTGCTAAATTCGTAAACACGAGAGAGGGAGAGAGAGAGAGAAGTTACCAGCGGAGGAGAAAAGCACATAAATTCCGAATGCGATAGGCGAGCCTCGCGAGGTCGAAAAACTTTCGGGCTCGAAAGTACGATTAATATATCACGTAGTGTAGACGCGCGTGATTCTCTCATGCATTATGGACGGGCGCGATGCTGTGTTATGGAATTTGGCGTTGGGATTTCGAGAATTATTACCGGGCTTTTTCGCGCACAGCTGATGTAACGATGATGATGTTGAAAGCTTTCCACGAACAAAAGAGAGCATATCGCTTACAATATTCATCGAAATTCCGCGGCACATATCCAATATAAATTTCACATCTTTCCCCATGTGTATGTGTGTGTGTGCGTGGGTGGATGTGTGGGTGTATACACACTTCCTCGGCCAAACACAATCCTCCTGAGCCATTTCCAGGATAAATTTTCTCCCTTTATTCTGCCGCGAAAAGCCAACATCAGGCGCACAATACACTCGCGGTCGCATTCCCGATAAAAGCTCTGCCGTCCCGAGGAAAGAAAACGCGACGACGACGCGGCGCCGGAGTATCGCCAGGAAAACCAAGCGCACGTGAGGGAAAACTCCGCTTTTCCCTCCACAAAGAGCCGGCGCGCACAATCCCGTAATTGTCGAAAGCCAAGCGTATGTGTGTGTGTGTGTGTGTGTGTGTGAGAGTAGGTGGTCGGCTTGAAAGACTCGGCTGAATTTCCTCCGTGAAAGCCGTTTTTCCGCAATTTTCCCTCTAAGGTCGTCATTCTCTCTGGAAGCTCTGCTGGTGCAGCTTTTTACAGAAAAGAGCGCCTGTGTTTTTCTTTTTTAGAAGGACAGAAGCTCTCTGAGAGTATATAGAAGATGAAGAGATTAAGGATTTTCATCTCTGGATCCTAGTCGCGATGCGAGAGGATTTTCTTTTTGTCGGTATTTTATTACTTTTAATGACACGGTCTCGTGTCTGCAGCTTTCGAGAGACACAGCTGTGTGAAATAGCGCGCAGGAGAAATGAGTTTCTTTGATACGCGCTTGATTAAAATAAAGAAACCTTACACGGATTTCGCGTAATAAAATCACGGCGATAGATATTATATATTAGGTATATTTCGCGAAGCGGTGATTTTCCCCGCTGCCGAAATAAAATATCGAAAGTCAGCCGGGCGCGCGATAAAATTCCATTCGAAGCGAGCAGCGAAGGAAGAATTTCGGCTTGACTATATGTCGTCGCATTATGCGTCGCTGAGACGCTTGGACGATTTTTTTACAGACGCTAGTAGAAATCCGATATCGTTCGGCGAGAGAGAAATTTCGCGTGTTGTCGCATCTTCCTCTCTGTTCGGCCGATTTGTTGCGGACACCCGATGAGGTCCTCTCTATAAAAACACGATGCACCGATTTGTTCTTGCTTTTTTTCTTTCTGTTTGACGCGGTGTAAAGTTTTACTATGTCTTTCGTGATGTGCAAAATTCTTGTGTAAAATTAATGATTGTTTTTGAATATTTTTATCGTTTTACGACAAAATGAAACTGTCTGATGCAATGTGTGAGACTGTCAACGACAGCAAATCAATATTTGAAATATACGCGCCGACCGCCATTAACGAGTTTTAATCGTCGCATGCGAATTGACGATGTATAATAAAATTCGATTTAATGAACGATATATACATATATATTCTTGCTCGGTCAGCCGAACGTCACTTTAATAAAAAATTAATGACAGCCACGCTGTGAAGATTATCGCTCGAATATTGCTTTAATAACGCCGATAATGGAACAACTGATGGCTGCAATATTGAAAAGCGCTCAATATGGTTCCCGCATTGATTGTCAGCTTATATATAAAAAAAATTCATCATTCACAGTCGATCATAAATCGAGTCAGTCGATCAAAATTATCATCGACAGTCCGTAAACGCCAATGAGTGTAGTAGCATAAACTTCCGCAAAACACTCCATAAGCCGTTTATACACTTTAAACAGATCGTCACTCCATTGAAAGCACACCCGCTTGCGCGCGCTTGCCTTTGAAGCCGGAGCCTCTCGATTAGAAAACTATTCGGGCGCGAGGCCTCGAGAGCTCTTTTAATTGGCGCGAGACCCTTCAAACTCTCTCTCTCTCTCTCTCGAGTGGCTGGGAGAGCCGAAATACCGGATAGAAACACCAGCGCGAGCTGCAGGTATACACACTACACAGAGGAAACTCTCGCGCGCATCTGTGTGTCTATAATATGGTAGGTATATATATTAATCGCTCTTTTGTCATATAATTGAAAGATATCGACTGTTAATCGATTTAGAAGCTCCGCGCAGCAGGACACCGCAACGTCGATGCAACGATCAATCAACTATACTTATATAACATATCTAAAAGTCGAAACGAGTTTTTCGCGCATATAGGTACAGCTGGCGGCGAATAATACACCGCTATATCCTTCCGCAACTCAATTAAACTCGGCTAAATTACACGCTCTCCGCCAAAGTTTTCTCAGCAGCTGTTCTATAGACTCGTGGTCTAAAATAGAACGACGCACATCGGAGCCTTTCAATTAAACGCGCAGCTATATATAGTATAGGTATATGTTATACAGACTGCAAAATACATTCGCGCTCCAAAAAGCCCCGGCCACCTTCGAAAGTGCGAGAGGCGGATGTTGTATACCTGCGTTTCGTCCGCAGAAATCGAAAGTGAACGAGGATGAGGAGAAGGAGAGCAGCAGCAGCAGCAGCAGGTTTGATTCTCTCCCTACTCTACTGCTATACTACTCTCGCGCGGCGAGTCAAAGCGACTGCAAGGATGCGTGGAATGCGCCGAGCGCTGCGGGGTGGTACACCCCCCTCAACTTTGCTTTCGCGTTCCTATCCTTCTGCTTCGTTCTTTTATCGGATGTTCTTCTTTATTGTTACGCTGGAGATAGTCTCATGAAGTTAGATTTGGAGATCTACTGATGATAACAGTATTTTATTAGTTTTTCATTTGTTTGCACGAGGCAGAAGAGCTTAATTTGGTTATGTGAACAGCAAAAGGTATATCGCGATAATATTGCACGCTGATTTCAACTCAATTATTAAGTTATAGTTTATCGATTATGTGTACTCTCAAGCGAGTAACTATACCCAACGATGTGTGCGACCGCAACAACTAACGGTATATCCTATATATAATCGGTATCAATTTTCAATCGAGTTTACATATTTATGCGCTTAATTTAGAACTCGTTTGCAATCGATCGATCCTTTATAACTCTGTGTTGTTGATTCGATTGTTCGATGCGTGTATAATACGCATAGCGATGATAATACACCTTATGCAATTTCCACGATCGAATAACAATGAAAGTTTAATCAAGTCAGTCTAGCTATTAATATATTATACACGCTGTACACGTGGTTATAGTATTAATTTTGGATCAATCAACAGCCCAAAAGAGCCCCGCCGTAATTACAGTAATAAACTCAGGCAGTCATAGCATAAGCGGCTTAAGACGGCTCAATAAAACAGTTTTGGCATAGGTGACACATCGCAATATTCAATGTGCGCAAATTGTAATGAGGGAAAAAGAAAAGTGCCTATGCGCCACCTATCTTCAAAAGTGGTGAGGTAAAAAGTGATACACCATCAGGGTGGCGGATCATTTTCTCCTCATGTTCCTTCTAAAACATTAAAAAGAAAAAAAAGGTTATATTCTCATCCCAACTGCAGATTCGAAGAAGCCAAAAGCGAACCCCACGGATGATTTTCCACGTCCTTCGGACAAATTTCAGCCGCAGTAGCCCTGGTTGCGCATCAGCCGCACACACACACAATAATACCTCAGCTGTCCGAAAAAAGTTGCCGCGTCACCGGTTATCGACTTCGTCTATATAATAGCTGTTGATTTATCATCTCGCACCGTTCGACACCAACTGTTTAGCCGCGCGCGTTTTCCCATAATTTGAATTCCTTTTTTTTCCGCGCTTTCACGCCGACGCCTTTGTGATGTCGGATTTTTTGCTTTTAAGTCCGACCAAGTGATTAATATATATATACGACTCTCCGAAAGGCGTTTTTGGATGAGATTGGACGTATTCCTGCGGCGGCGTAATGGAATAACGACTTTGATCTTCAATGTATATACTTTTTACATAAAATTGATTGAAAAATTTTAATAACTATAAGTGTAAACAACGCGTTGTTTCGAGAGAGTGTCTCGGAAGCTCTAAAAGCAGTAGCGGAATATTATAAATATAGTTCCAAGCTTTGCTCGCATGCACAAAGCGATTCAGGCATCTCGGCAGTCATGATTCATACGAATGCGAGGCCATTAATCCGTCGCGCTTTTAAACTTTCTGACAAAATAAAGCGACCTAATCAACACGGCTCTTACTACGGGGGACAGCGACACGACGAAGTAGAGCTTTATATTCTCGGCTTTTCCAAGGAATCCTTTCTGCGCACGTTTTTGTGTCGGTTGTCGATCTCATCGACTTGCCCCGAGGGTGTTGTGTTTTTTTCTCGCACCCTCTTGCTTCTCGACCTTTTATACACCATTCTCATTTGTCGGGG
The DNA here is from genome assembly GCA_900474305.1 of Cecidostiba fungosa. Lineage (NCBI taxonomy): Eukaryota > Metazoa > Arthropoda > Insecta > Hymenoptera > Pteromalidae > Cecidostiba > Cecidostiba fungosa. The sequence goes on along the minus strand of UCOJ01000271.1, from coordinate 133,223 downwards.
TAGTATATTCGATCATCTTTCAGCCATCGCCGAGAGATATTATATGTCGAAGTTTTTTTCGAAGTTCATTATTATTTGTACTTCGTAAACGTCGAACGCAGAGACGTTTGATCGAGCGCAAACTGTTTTTCGCAATACAGCGCGTTAGTCATCAATCTGATGGTTTGCGTCGTTATACCTAATAATACGCATTTTTGAGTGTGTGTGTGGGTGGTATACTTTTGTCTGGTAAATCAGGACGGAATATCAATCAGAATACGCGCGCCTAAAATTACGCGTCGGCGGACCACTTCTGTATTCTATTTGCACAGCTCCGTCATATCAATTAGTAAAACGACACAAATTACCTCTGAGAATAGCCCCGCGTGTGCCAGAGGGACGTAAATTCCGCAGACTTGACACGGACGTTTACGCGAAGTTGATCCAAAAATAATCCAAAAATAAAAGAATCTATAATCTTACTTCGGCAGAGACCATTATGCAACCGTCAATTTTTTCACTCTCGTTCTGTCTCGAAACAATAACGCCGTGCGCAATTTTTCGCGCGCCTTCATTTTTCAAACTTTGACGCGTCTTTAATTGCTTCTCAAAATTAATTTCGAGACGGCGGGACTGTCACGCTGCCGATAAAGTGGATATTGAATTATTGAAGAGTCGAGGGGCGCGCACGCGCTCGCCTTTTTCCGCCGAGAGGGGACAGAGAGAGAGAGAGAGAGAGAAGCCAGCCGACAACCGAGGGGTAGAATACTGTACGTTTGTTTTTTTTTTCAACAAAACGATGCGCGATTTTTGCACGCGGCAAACAAAAGCAGTAAATATAACCGCAGGAGTAAAAACGGCCGAGTTCGAATTGAAGAAACTTCTCCTCCTGATTTTTCGCCGAAGAAGAGTATAGACGGAATTGATCGATCGCGGCGGCGGCCAAGAGAGAGATTGTTTTTTTTTCTTCCTCACCGATTGAAATTGAAATTGAATTCGATCTCGGCTTGAGTGGCGGAATCGCAGTTTCCAATTAGCTACGAACTTTTTGACTCGTGACGTCTCTGTGGCTTGGATTTTTCAGTAGTTTTATATAGATATAGTCGCGGGGGGAGAAATATTTCGGTATGCGAACTTTGACGATCATTCTTCTCTGCATCAATGGTGTGAGAGGCTACTGCTTCAATTAGCGACTCGGGCGAAAATCATTCGTTTTCTCTGATCCCTAAAAAACAAAAGTGTCAGTCACGCCGGTGTGGAGTCGGCGCGCGAACTTCGTGAGAAAGCCAAACACGAAGAAGTGCTTGAGAAAAAGAGAATAATAACCGCAAAACGCGCTCGAGGCTGAGGAACGAAGTGAGAAATGAGAGGAGGCCGATGCAGAAAGGGAAAGGAATATAATGGCTTGTAAAACATACCGGGATCCAAATGAAATCTGCATGTAAAGTGTGGATTGTTTTTTTTTATACTGCTGTATATAGCTAACTTTTTAATTTTCATTTTTGACGATCTATTAGTGTCGAGAAGTTATTATAAGACAGCTCACTATATTAACCGAGTTTCAAGTATTTTCTCTATGGCAAAACTTAATATTCAATCTCATCAACTCGACGCTCTGAAACTCATCACGACGTCTCCAATATAATATCCACTGCCGTTAGACACTGTTTTTCTCACAACCGACGTCTAAAACTTTTCGCGACACACACATACATATATACAGGCTTCTTCGCCTGACGTCAGCAGCGCAGCGCGACTAAATTACTTGAACTCTGAACTGAACTTCTATTCCTTCTCTTGCCATCAGTCTTCTCATGAGTAATCGAGAGCCGTCGCGCCTTTCGTTCTATTCTCTATTAATGTGCCCGAAGAAGAAGAAGAATAACGAAACACACTGTATATATACGCGCGAGAGATGCGCGTATATCTTATATATATTTTTCATGTTAGGACATCCGATATGTATTGCGGTTTTGCCGCGGCTAATGGACTCGAAAATATATACATTATATATGTATACCTATATATGAAGCGAGCAACGAACGAAAGCTTTATGCGGTCGGAGTCGGTGGTGCCGACCATTTGGTGTAATAATATCGAATTTTTGCGGTGGCCGTATTATCGGGGGGAGAGAAGTAAAGCGATACTTTTCGCCGGCGTCGCGATGAGTTTTGTGTCGAAATTATCCCGGGAGTGAGAAAAGTTTGATCGATTGCGCAATTATACTTTGCGCCTCGATATCGGCTACCCTATATGAAACACATGGTATTTGGAATTCGATGGAGCTAATGATGCAAAAAATTGTCCATAATTGCATAGCTGTTGTAATTTAATGAACGTGATTTTTTATTGGCAAAAATTGGTCATCGACGTGATTGATATCTAATTGTATATGATTTTCGCATGAAACTTAGTTTATCACAACAACTCTCGAAGAAAATCGAACAAGCAGTACACGTCTTCGCTAATCTGACCAGTGACTCGCATCAGAAATATCCGCAATCTATACCCACAGAAGTTAATTTAAAATCGTGTAACCAACGCGCAAACAGACGCGCTGACTTCCGGAAATATATATAGAGAGAGAGAGAAGCCTCACACAGTACGAGAGCGACTGGCGCACATGAGCCGTGTCAATCGCAACATTGATATATATATACGACGCAACACGGTCAACGATCTCTCCCTCCGCGATGTCGAACGGGTTTCGTGCTGAGTCTCTCTCTCTCTTTCTCAGCCGCCTATGAATCTCTTTATTGAAAATTTAATACGCGCTAATACGAGGCAATCCTCGGCGTTTACGAGCCTCGTAGTCGCAAAGATGCTATTTCGAGGCTGAATGAGGAATTCATGCGGAGTATTTCCAGAGCCATAGGCGCAGTAGTAGGGTTTGATGGATTATGCATCAAAGCGGGCTGTAAATTTGAGATTTGTGTCGTTAGTTATGGGACTTTGTCAAATCGACGTTATGACCGAGCTTGTTTATACTGTGCACCAGAGGCTATAATAAACCTCTCCTGCTGAAAGGTGAATATGTGATCTGAGCTTGGGATTATATCGCTTATTGTTGCGACGCGGTTTCATTAGGTTACAATTCAACGTTCACTGGGTGATATTTTTCTAGCTAGATACTAGCGAAAGAATGCTACACATATTTTATACATCAGACTCACACCTCATTGCCATGATCAGACACTTCCAGCTCGTACACGCAAAGCAGCCAAAAACAACAGGCGCACATAAGCGAAGACCTTGCTCGACAAGCGCCCCCGTCCAGCACTCTCTACATACACACAAGTATAATACCGCTCGCGCAAAATCCCGTTCCCACGTGTGCGTCCAGCAGGAGAGCAAGAGGCCGTCTCTCGCAGGCTCGTGTTGCAGCGGGTATATATATACATACAGTATAATATGTGGTGGCGGCGCCTGTAACCGAAGCCTCTCGCTTCCGGGCTCGTAATTATCGAATCGTCGCTCGGTTCGCGGAAATCCGCAGCTTCTCGAAGCCCTGACCGCTATATACCATAGAGAATCGTTCCCTCTCCTCGCATATATACATCTCGATTTCCGGAGGCCGTGTACCTGAGTCACGCTACTCGCGTGGGCGAGTTGCTGCAGATGAGAATAGCCGTGATGCCGCCGACGGTGATGCTTACGAGGGGCTTCTTTGCGAGACTTGCCAATGAGAGAGAGAGAGAGAGAGTCATGTGGTTATATATAAGTGTGTGTGTGTATGTGTGTGAACCGATTTGTTCAGGGGATCGAGATAGGGATTCTTCTTTTTTTTCGTTCTTGTTGGATAGGGGTGGCGATGATTGCGAGATTTCAGAGATGGATGTTATTGTTCGATATTGCGGCTCTGCGTGGGGGGTTTAGATAGATAGAGAGTGAGAGATTAGGGGGCTGGGCTGGGATTTTTATTGGCCTCTTCACTTGTTGCGATAAAGTTAGCTGGCGCTTTTATGGTCTATCGGTGCGGTATTATCGCTGTCGAGAGGAGGTATATACGACACGGCGAGCAGGTGCGGGATCTGTTACGTAAACTCTGCGGCGAATAATCACTTTTACGTCTATTCTCGGACGGGGTTTATTTTAAGTGTGTTTCATCTAAACGTCGAAATTTTGACGCACTAATACACAGTATAGTATTATTAGTAGAGAACGAATATAGATCTTAACGAAGCGCTATACTCTGCGCGCAGATAATTTTCGATAAACAATTACATGAATCATCTCTCGGCGGTTTCCTCATAAATTCAATAATCATCAGCTACTCTCATTATAGAAATACAAAGTATATCCAATCTCCTCCTCCGCTTATCTTAATTTCCACCGACGACGAGCAAATAAATTATATATATACAATACACCGCATCTCTCAACCGCAGGCTCAAAGCTTCACATGCATAGGTGTACGCATAAATCCCGCGTCATCGTCCTTCCGCGCAGCTGCGACACCTCTCGAAAAGCTCGCGTGCGTACATCCTCAAACTCTCTCTCTCGTATACGAGTATATATATACGGCCACTTGGATAACCAAATAGCCTCTACACAAGAAACTCGTAAAGCAGAATCCTCTCATCGCTCGTGGGTACTCAAGACCCCCAACGAGCTTCTGCTGGTTTCTTTTTTTTTTTCGTTCGCGGCTCTTATCATCGTCCGCTATACTCTTGAACCGAACGCGAGAAGGACTCGTCACTTGGACTGAAAAAAAAGTTGGCTTTGATGAGGTTCCACTACTCGGTGCGCAGTATATAGTATAGGTATACTCTGCTTCGACTTTTTTCGTGTTTCCTTTAAAAGCTCGACTGAATATTATCATTGATAAATATATACGTGGACCGCTTTTAATCGAATGCGATTATAGGTAGATCGTGATTTATGGACGAAATTACCGATCGTGATAGGCAATACGCGAAATGTGATTCGGACATTCATTAGTCATTGATGGAACCAATGAGCTGAAATCACTTCTCTCTTTAATATATTTAGTCCTCCGGCGGACGAATTTGCTAATTGAATTCCGTTCTTTCATCGAATCTGATGTGCAACACAGTCCCCACAAATTAATCCATTAGGTTATATCATTCACTCTGTCGCGAATATTTCAAAGATACAGCTTTTTACCTCAACGAACTGATATGTGTATAATATGCAAGTGTAAGAGCATCGTGTAATGTACGCAATAATCACGGAGGCCGATTATCGTTCGTTCACACTGGCCTTGTGCATCTCTCTCTCTCTCTCTTTTGCGATAAGTCGCGAACGAGACTCGACTCTCTTGCGTGAATGCATTATGTGTACGAGTTTATACTCGCTTTTTTGCGGGACTAGCGGTTTTGAGAGATTGGATTACCGGATTCCAGAACTTTTTACCTTTTTGTGGACGAGAGGAGCTTATTACTATATTGGATGTTTTTTTTTAGTATAAGAGATTTTTTTTTATTTGCGGACAGCGCTTTTTTTAGGTTGCTAATTTTACGATGTTTGTTATGATCGATATATTGGTGGATGTAGCCGTTGTAGCGCTGACCTTAATTGACGGCACTTGTTTGTACGACCCGCTTTGATGAGTACATAATAAGACACGAGAGTGGATTTGTTATCATAGCAATCTTCTGAATGATTTATGAGCTACCGATGATTGTTCTCGCGATTTTTCGTGATTCCAGGAAAATCCGATCGGATTTCAACTTTCAAAGCAAATATTCATTTTCTACACCCTCAGTAATGGAAAGTCAATCCGGCGAAATTATACCGTTCCGACTGCAGTGCTCGTGTACTATAAAGCATGAATATCGAATCATCGTTTCTGAGAATCTAATTGAAAATCTCGTAATGAAAAACCCTTCCTCTAATTAAACGGATTTCCTCCGTCGACTTGTTTTTTTTTTCATCAAAAACATCCTCTGCAAACTTTGGGGCAAAACAAAATAGCCGCATCTACATTTCAGCTACTCGTTTCATCTCGCGACGATAACATCGACCTATATTTACACACGCACTGCACATCTTTTCGCGTTTCCAATGTCGTCGCACTATATATATACACATCTGGCCAGAAAATAAACAAGACGCAGAAAAATGGGAAAACCGAATGATGGCTATACACGCATTCCTCGTTTGGCTTCCTCTTCTTAGACGACTACTATACGGGAGGGCTATTTTTATTGACCACCCACCTACGTATATATAATACCAGTTTCACGCGCTCGCTTCCATCACGGAGACACAATAAATATATATATGTATACATATACGTGTATATGGAGAGAGAGAGAAAAAGAAAAGTTGGCAAGCTATTGGCCGGATATAAATTACCGGCTCTTTCATTGCTGCGCTGCACACGTGACGATAAAATATCGATCGAGATAAGGCGGGTTTGTTAATGCGCTAATACGCGTGTCTTATTGCTTGCGCATTATATATATATATATATATAGAGAGAGAGAGGGGAGATACGATTGTGACTATCGATGGGTAATGAACGTTTCTGCGCCGCGGTTTTTCTCGGAACGAAAAGGCTGATTTTTTCCTTCATTACCGTGTCTAATCGATCTTCGATCGCGTCTTTGTTTTCACGGGAGAAGGCGTCTGAATGAGGTGTGCTCGAATATATTATGAGAATATAGTTTCTCTCGACAAGACTATAAAAATAAAAGAAGCGAACGACTCACTTTTCGTTCATAAAACTTTGAGTCCCGCCGAGAGTGAGAGAAAGAGAAAACAAGAAATTATAGTCTATTTCGGTGAGTCGTTTAATTAATCTTGCGAGATGATTAAATTTAGATCCCCTATACCACATTGTATACCGTCTGGGAATCATTCGGGTTATATGAAAAGCGATCATTGAGAGACAACTTTGCTCACAGTATAATACCCTGCGCAGTTCTATAACTTTTTCCCTCTTAGATTTCGTTTATTTGGTCGAACGATAGTATTATATAGGTATAGCGAGAGATGAGAATTTAATACTTTTCGCAAAAATGAGCTTCCAATGAAAACAGTCGTATTAATTTTTACAAGCATCAGTAGATTCAGCCTAATTAAACGTTTCCATTTATAAACTCGCGCTCACATCAAAGGCGCCCGTTTATTAAAACCTCGGATAAACGACAACAATAACAGAGAAGCCTCCTCTCCCATCATCAAAAGCATCTCTCGACCGATAATACCCCGCAATACTCGAAATGCTGCATATAATAATCGCTTCTTCTTTGAAGCCCTGCATCAGCCTCATAATTAAAATACGTCCTTCGCTCTCTGCACATCTGCATAAACCGAGAGAGAGAGAGAGAGAGAGAGAGAGAGAGAGAAAAAGAAAGAGATGATTCGACTGTTTCTCAGCTGCGCGAAAACTGGCGGCGGACCTCCCGCCTAATTAAGACGAAGAGAAACGTGGGCGTCGTGCGACGACTCAGCTTCTCTCTCTCTCTCACTGACGTGGGTCTCATCGATTTCTTTTGGCTCGTTCGATCCTCATATTTTGCGCTGTCTCTTTTTTCTGACACACACGCACACACACACACACACACAAACTGCGCTCAATGCCCCCGAGTGTCGTTCGCCTCTGCGTGAGGTAGATGGACCTGATGCTGAGCGAACGAAGGAGAGAGGAATATAAAACCTGTTGTCGTTAGCGACTTGGTAGGCTCACTCTGACGATGCTCCGCGCGGTGATGCTTAGTTTTCGTTTTTCGCATATTATAATCGTGTGTGTATGCATCTATAAGGTATAGGTGGATGATTGAGTCGTGATATTTTATTGCCATATAGCTTGATTTTGAATATTTTCTTTTCTTCGGCCGCAAGTTTCGTCGTCGTCGTCGTACAGCCTTAAAACTTTTTGATGTATACTCGCGTGTGTGTGGGTTATACCACATTTGAAAGTTGTTCAAGTTTATTGAAACAGACTGTGTTATAAATAGTTTTTAGTCCTCCGTTAAAAAAGCATAAAAATGTTGATACAGACGAGAAGTATATTACACAACGTATATATCACTCTATACCTGACGTTAAAATTCTACGAATATGTGGAATTTTTCAGTATCTTATAAATACGAAGAGATTATAAGAGAAACGAGTGAGAGAAATCCGACGAGCGTCGAAAACATTTCGAAGAAAAGTTTTTTCATTTTTAACACTATAAAGCCCGTTCGATAAACATTTGTACAACATTATCATATCTTTCCCGACCGAGCTTTTTTAAAAAAAAACGACGCGAAACTCAAGCACCTACATTTCTATATACTCTCTCACCGCAGACCAAAGCGTATATATGTATAGTACACAACAATAAAATAAAAGTCACTCATATACACGCACTGGCAAAACAAACACGAGCGCGCGAAAAAGGAAATCGGCAAATATTTAGCTCGCAACTATATCTCCGCACACTGTATACAAGAGACAGAGACACAGAGCCGAACAAGATACCTACCTACGAAGCTGCGAATCCCACGTTTCTCCTTATCTACCTCCTCAAACGTAAGGATGTAAATTGGCGCGTGCGCGTAGATAAGCGTTTGCTCGCGCGCGCGCAAGAGAGAATTTGCGTTACAATCTCTGCGGCTGGTTTTCGCGCTGCCGGAAAAACGGGAAATCCGAAACGGATTTATAAATTTAAATCCAGCGATTTATATATAGCCCTCGGGATTATTATGCGCTCGTAAAGTGCCTTGCGACATGGAAGCTGATGAACGAGAGAAGCATTATTTATTTTCTGTTCTGTTGTTGTTGTATACGAGGCGAACGGCGCGTTGATGGGATCAGGGATTTTAATATGCTCATTGTTGTGATTGGAATGCGATGCAGCGGATTGTGAAAAAAGCTGTGGGTGTCTCTTGAGTTGACGCTAGCTGTTGTTTTTTTTTCAGAGTGTGTTATATTGAGTGTCGGAATGAATAGAGTTATTGTACGAGTGAATCGCATTGTCTGTCGTCGTGTAATTTGGCCTCGAAGAGTTCGCGAAATGAATGGTGTGTAATGAGCATCACTAATGAGATAATAACAATTGAATTAAGCCTCTGCCTATTTTGTTGTTGTCAAATCGAGTGAGGCGAAACAGTGACAGAACCAGAAGGAAAAGTAAATGTATAATACTTTTGTTAACGAGATATGTTTGAATTGTCAGAGTATATAGCTTAATCCAGAATAACTCGTATTGATTCTAGAAATTATCAGCATTGAAGTTTGATTAGTCGTGAATGTATATAGGAATCAAAACACACATCTATATATTAAATTAAGCTACAACTCACTTAACCTTAATTAAAAAGTCACTATATTAACAATAGCAATTCCACCATTTGTTATTTCAGGTGCGCAAAGTCTGCGGACCACCGCAGCTGGAGTCAAGCCCGGGCGTCTCCCAGCTGGTATTACCAGCGAGTCTGGCAGCATCGACGCGAGCGAGCGGCGCCGGCGGTCCTCTCCTTGGCCTGGACGGTGGTCGTACTGTCGTCGGAGTCCCGATGCACCCACCCCCGGCCGCGGGTCAAGGAGCCAAGGCGCCGAATAGATTACACGCCCAGCTCGGCAACTTCCTCGCCAGTGTCGCCAGGTCGAGGACGTTTTACGGCACCCTGGCCGATACCATCTGCGAGGAGTATCCGGATAAGAGCTGCTGGAATGGCGAACGAGTTGGAGAGTGAGTATTATATCATTTTATTTTTCTGAACAGCCAAGTATACTTATGCAAATTTTTATTCAAGTCTAAATTTTTCTATTCTATTGTATGTAAACATTGCTACAATGATCTGGACATAAATCAAAGATGCGTGTAGCTTCATGCATTTCTAATTCGAAGGATCATTTGTAATTAGAGACTTTCAGTAGAAAACGACGAATGTGGTAAGACGCGAGAGACCTGCACGTGCGCGCGTAAACATTTTTCTTTGAACAAAAAAGTCATTTCAATTCTCAATGACTGCCATCAGTCTTGGATAATCACAGTCTATCCAACGATGCTACTAGAATCGATGCACAGATAATAACACAAATCGCAATTTTCGTATTATCATCTCAAGTAGGTACACGACAATTATTTTCAGTAATCCTCTGCCGTGATTTATAGCAGTGCATTAATCAGATTCCATCGAGAGTATCTAACAAAGAATCCATTAAAAAAAGGAGATTAGAGACATCGAGTTTCATTATTTATGCGATTTCAATCTCCCAAAGAGAGTTGTTTCTTGCGCATCAGAATCTCGATTTTTTTTCCTCAATCTCTATAATATACCAACAACAATCCAAACCCATAACGCTCAACAACAAACGTCTCCTGCTTTTCCACGTCAGCATACGCACGAGAGTTGACCGATTAAATTCGTCGGTGCGTCGGCTCTGTTATCGTCTCGCATTTCAGCGAACAATTCTCGCCTGGTGATGACGACGTCTATACGTCGAGAAACCAAACACTCTCGAGTGCTCAGGCAAAAATGAGAGAAAAAGGCATCAGCGACTGATGCAGTGAAATACGAAAGAGGAAACGGAGAAAGAGGCAGATTTTTAAAACAAAGGATGCAAAAGAAAAAGACTTGGGAGAGAGGGTCGAGAAAGCGAGGACGAAAGTTCCCCGTCGATGACTCGTTGTCGTTGTTGGTAATTTTCGATTGTTGTTATTCTAGACACGTACACGGGTTACGCGATGCCGAGGGAGAGCGGATAAGGAAGATGGGGAGAGAAAGAGAGGACTGAGAATACAACTTAGTCTATTAATGAATGTGTAAAAATTTGATTACCGCTCAATATGCTACATAGTATATTTTTAAATATGCATGAATTCATTCGTACATATTATTTTAATTTAATTTTAATGTGATTAAAGATTTACTTGATTCTACCGTGCAGTTTGTCGCAGAGCTGCTGAATTAATTGAATTATCTGCTTTCGATTAAATTAAACGTTGTATTATTTGAACAGAACAATCAATAATTCAAAGTAGAGTAAACCCGTTTAAATTTTCACACAAAATTCATCGATAGCCTCGTCGCGGTTAAAAAAAAAAGTCGTGCCCGCAATTTGTCAAACCGACATCAGTAAACCTTTACAAAAGCAATGTACACAAACCAGGTGCTAACCGCAAAACGCCCGAAACTCTTCGCGCAAAAAAGCGCCGCATTTACGAGTGTTACACGATATACCAGAGCTGACCTTCGCGACTCGACACATGTGAGTACCGTCAAACGCGTCTCTCCTTCTCCCGGAGATTTTTGCGAGTAAAAATAAAGCATCAGCTTTATCGAAGAATGATGCAGTAGATTCGAGCTTGTTTTCGTATGAAATTTATGCGGTAAGTCGGTGCAATTTGTCAGGATTTAATGGAGTGAGCTAGACAAGAAGAAAGGATTAATGAATTTTTACGGCGGATATAATATATTGTTCGCGCTATATTTGTATATTGCACGTTGGCGAGAGGGAGAAAAGAGAACGGTCTGTGTTGCATTAGCATCGCCGCGAAATTTAAATGCAAAGTGTAAAAACTCGTTTGCGAAATCGGTTGTATTATATTTTTCTACGAATACAGCAGCGCATCGGGAAATTCAATCGCGCGAGTATGATACACAACGATTAGTTCGCGAGAAGTTCTCGCTGTTTTCTTTTTTTCTATTTTTGTGCTTGTGAACTTCTCGCCGTTATACAATTGCGAAAACTTTTCCCTCTCGCGGAAAATCGCCAAGTTTTTGTTTCTATACTGGAAGAACACGAGTTTTCCCGGAATAACATTTTATACGTGCGGTATACTATATAATATCGATAATCGAAATAAATAACACGTGTATACATTTTAATACACAACCGCGACATAGAGATTCCTCTCGCTGCGCACACAGAGAACACGACCCAGTTTCCGTCCTATATCGCAATGGGGTCCGCGGAATCACGCCGATCGATGTAGTTCTTTCTTGTTTTGTAGCTCCGCTACTGCTGCTGACCTACTACGAATTAAAAATGTTTTCGCCAGAGATGGAAATAGTATATATGTAAAACTCGTCGTGCACTTGTTATCGGACGCAAATTACCATCATCCTCGATATTCAATAAAAAAAGAAGCTTTTCCGTCACACGAAAATCCAATCTAAAAACACGCTGTCTGAAAAAAAACCCAGCCGCCTCGCGTCTCTCAGACACGTAGCAGAGGGTCCCGTTGGATGAAAAATTAAAGAAGAGTATCCCTGGAAAACAATGAGTCGGAAAAGACTCCCCTCTTGGTCGTCGCTGAAAAATCGCGCACATAACGACCTGCAGACTCTCTGTAAGACAAAAAAAGAAAGTCAGGTGTAGCGGAGGGTGATGTCACGCACAAAGGGGTGATAAATTAGAAAGAAGCCTCGCTAATCGTTCCGGTGCAGTCTCTCATTGTTTCTCGCCTGGCACATCGGAATGACGTTATATTTATCGGCTCTTCTCGAAAAGAAAAAAAAACGGTTTGTTCTTTCTTCTCGGATTGTAACACGAGAGAGTATAATACAGCTAGTGAATCAGCCGCCCCAGGTATTAATCATTATTCAACGCGCGTCGGCGAGTTAGTCACCATTTTTTCGCTTGTTTGCAGTGTGAGAGAGGCTATTCAGCAGGATGGAATTGTCGGTTTTGGGATAATCCGGAATGGCAATGAAACGGCGGAGAGGTGCAAAAAATTTTTAATCCGCGCGCGCGGAAGCAGCTCTTTTGAACGCAGTGTGTGTGTGAGTGCTGTTGATTTAATGGAGATTTTAGTGGCGTGACTGGTCGAGAGAGAGAGGCTTTTTTTCGTATAACGTGATTTATTTCCTCGACACTGTTTAATCGTATATACGCGAAACGCATGATTTTCCTCACGTACGCCAGTGTTATTACAAAACGTTCACACACTGTTTTTCTCTAGAAAAAGGTTACATCGTCATTATTCCATCAGACATAATTGATCTATAAAAGATTTATCGCGCAATTTCAGATGCAGAATAGAAACCGTTGCGTAGTAGTAGAGTAGAAGTACCGTAATGCACTCCCACCCGATGTAAATCAGAGCGAAAATTCGCATATCCCTCCTCCCCCGAACTGGCCTGTATCGCCGAATGAATAAGTAATGGACCGGAATACGACGAGACGCGCTAAGGTTACCTTCAGAGAGAGAGAGAGAGAGAGAGAGAGAGAACCAGCCCGTCGACGGCGGCGGCGGCACACTTAGCTTAATTGAAATTGTTCGCCGCCTCCGAGCTTGCAGCTAGCTTTGATCCAGATTCGGCGTTTCTTACTGAGGCTAACGAAGTACAAGCGCTCTCGAGAGCGGAAAAATCCGAGGGAGGATGAAACGCGAGATCACGGCGGCCTTGATCTGATTTCGAGAAAATTTCATTCAAGGGATAATTGACTTTTTAGAGATGTAGTTGCGTGTGTTTTCTCTTTTGCGAATTCGTTGAATCATCATCTCAGCATCGAGTATCGTCAAATTGCAAAACATTGCATTACACGCGTCTTTTTTTTTTAAAAAAAGAAAGCAACAACCCTGCGCCAACTGCCGCGTCAGCCCTACTGTGAGCAATACCTCTCGCTTACACCCACAAACCTCACACCGTAACCTTCAATCCGTAGCCAAAATACATCTGGCATGAGCAGCGCCGTCAGTCCAGACTGCTTTTTCTCCGTACCGATCATTCATACACATGCAACCGATCTATGCGTCACTCCAAAAAAAAGAAGAAGAAATAAGAGGAAGAGCGGCGAAAGCTCCGCGAAGGTTCTTGCGCCGTTAAAGCTCAAGGAAAGATCGACCTCGGCGAAATGCTGCAGCGGAAAATATAGCGTCGCCGACGAGGCGGCCAGACATTTCGGCGCGTCCTCTCTTGCCGTGTGCCAATTCGCCGCACTCGCCTTCCGCCTTTTCGCTCTCTCTCTCTATATAGATATACATACTGCAATATACCATGCGCGCGCGCGCGACGGTATTTAAAGCGTCCTCTGGCTCTCCTCCGATCTCTATGCACGAGCGTCGCCGAACATAATTTTGGCTTTGAATAATCGCACATGGTGATGCGGGCTTTTATAGGGTTTCTTTTTTTATTTCGAGTGAGAAAGAGCGTCGCGGGAGGTCGTTGATTGATGCTGACTGAAAAAAAGAGTTACGTAAGCGAGACGCGCGTTCTGTATGGGCGTGGCTTTGTTTTGACGGCGAGTCGTTAATATTATTCTTTCTCTATACTGATGATGCGGTTTTCTTAATTACAGACTGCGCGTTTCGTTTTTTCTTTTCGCTGTATGCTCTCGATTGAGATGTATTGCGGATGTTTAGTGCGCCGCTTCTATATACTTGGTTTTTTTTTTACATAAGCTATGAACGTTTCGTTCGTTATTTATGGAATCGCGGAATTGGAGACGATAAATTTTATGCAACGACAATAAAGCGTATTTTTTATTTTATTCGTATAATAACATCAGACGAAACCTCATGGCGCGCACTTACTCGTGGCGGTCAAACTTTAATGAGCTACATTGGCTCTCGTCGTTTCGAGCTTTCAGGCATTAATTGACCGAATATTTACTTTCCGACTGTGGTAAATTGAGAAAAAACGTAGAGGAACGTCGCCTCAATTACAGCCTATATTATATTACTGTTTGCATAATCATCACTTATTATATTATTCATCAATTCTCTCGTCCGTTATTTTTTTTTCCAACATTTTCAACGATGTAATTAGCTCACGGCAACGAAACATATTTCCAAGCCGGCTTTTGAAACTAATTTTCCGGCAAATATTAGCCGAGCAAACTGACCGACAACTGAATTACCAAAGTTCAAGAGGAAAACGTCGGGGCTGGCTCTCAATCCGCGATTGTCAGTTAATTCTGCTTATATTTTCCAGGATTAAATTTCGTTTCGCGCTCGCGTCGGTTGTTAGGCGGACAACTTTCCGGAAACATAAAATCGATTTCTCTCTCCACACTGTATAACGTTCCTGTTAATTTTCGTCGGCCAATTCCCGTTTAGTATACTTCGTATATTCAACAAAAAAAAAACCGATAGCCAAAGTTCGACGACTAAATCAAATACTCTCGTTTAATCATTCAACATCATTATCATTTGCATCAAAAGATTCGAATTCGCGAGACTAAACATAAATTAGCCGCAAAAAAAAAGATTAACGCGGTACCACCCAAACAATCCCAGCCCATCATCAAATTCCAGCGTGAAACTCGCAACAAACAACAACACGAGGGGCAGTACCTAACGACCCCTTTCAAAGCAAAACCCAGGCGTTAACACTCGGCTCGAAAGCAGTTTTGTCATTCCGTTGAATCTCACCAGCCGCCATAAACTTCCCGACGTATATAGCCGTAATACTCGTATAGCATTAGCGCGAAAGTTTGCCGGCAACGTTGCACCAAGGATTTCCCGATCGAGCGCACTATATAATGTACGTTTCCAACCCGACGAGCTTGCAACAACAACAGCAGCAGCAGAGCCAAGTCTGCGAGCTTTCAGACGGTAGAGAGCAAGAGAGAGAGAGAGGGCACTTGCATCAGGCAGCAGTTTTGGGTGTGTCGTATTGTCATGTTATTGTTTATATATGCATGCGTTGAAATTACGTGTCCTTTGGGAATGCGGTGCGTATGTTGTTGATTGACGGCGGTAAATTATTTTCCTTTGTTCTCGCTTGCAGTGGCGCGGACTTGAGCCACTGGAGAGTTTTTGGTGATGGGCCGAAGCGACGAAGTGTAATCGTTTTCTATTGTTCGTCCTGTGGTACGTTGACGCTGGGTTGTGTTGATTTTCCATAATTAACGGAGCGATCACCGGGTGCGTGTGAATATATAATACTCAGTACTGATTGTGTTCCATATACCATTTCGAAAAAAATGCCGTAAAGCAGATTATAATTCATAGCCAATTAAAGTGAGTGTCCCATAAATTACCTTCGTCAAAGCTCAGAGTCGCTCTCTGCTCGCTCAAAAAAAGCTGTTCTCGTTAGAGGCAAAATCGAACGCATCCATCACGGCTTATCCCGCAGTCGCCTCAAAAATCAATCCCCAGCAGCCGTCGTATCAGTCTCGATGCACCGCCACAACTAAAAAAAAACGAAAGCTCTCGAAAAAGCTCCTCCGAAGCAGTATAAGTCTGTCCTCCGACACGACTTTTATCAGCATAATATTAAAAAAAAACCTCGCGTTACGTCAGTTACCTTGTATGTACATACACACACACAGCTTATATACATGCGCGCGTGTTGATTTACGAGTGTCGCGCGCGAGAATTTCTTTCGCCCCCAGAAAGGCCAGCGTGGTAAAAGCCGTCGAACCAGTCGCCTGCAATCCCTACTTCCTCGCTTCCTCCTCTTTTTTTTTTCTCGAGCTGGACACTTTTTCCCGTACAACCGATATCGTCGTGGACTTTTTCCTCTCTTTTTCAAGCAGAATGGGAGAGAGGGAGTCATCGCCGTTAATATCAATGCAAGAGAGAGAAAGAACTCGTTCCCGATTAATTCGGGGATTTGCATAAATCGCGCGTGAGCCTTTATCTCCTTCTCTGTCTCTTTTTGCCGATATCTCGCTCCGTCTTATGGTGAGAGGTGCAGAGCAGCGTGTATACACGGATTATTCGAGAGATTCAGAGACGAGCGCTTTATTAAACCAGTTAACGCCAGTTGACTCTCGCGCGAAAAAAAAAAGGAATAAGTATATAAAGCCAAGCAGCGCGGCGGGCATTGATAGATTGTAAAACTTGCGGCGGCTGCAGCTGATAAATGGCTCGAGATCAGAAAGAGAATAAGACACACACTCTGTTCTCTATACTTTCTTACAAACTTTACACGGGGATCGTCTTATCTGCAGGGCGGATAACGAAATCGCGTCGAACTAAGTGTAATCCGAAGAAATATCATCGACGACAATAAGCTGATGCTTGCTGACATATTTTTCCAAAAAGACATTATAACACATCAGAGCGACGACGACCTGATTCTGAACCGTTTTTTCTGAGCATCACGCCATTTTATTGCTCCTGAGACCTTGAATCATTGTAAACTACATAGTTACATCTAAAACTAAAAAAGAATTCCTTCAAAAACAAACTCCCCTTCACACGCGATCAAAAAACTTTCCAATCGCCCAAAGTGCGCCAGTATATAGCAGCAGTAGCGGGAAATAGCGAGTGCGCGCTATATACATCCAGTAGCATAAAACCATCCTCTCCTCTACACTCATCCCTGGCACATTGGTCCAGGTCACGTCCGTGTCCTCGAGTCGCTCAGTCTATAACGACGTAGTGAATTTTCCAAGCTCACGTAATGCACTATACTCTCTCTCTCGCAAGGATATGCGCGTTTATCTCTCTTTCTCGAACCGCCCGCGATGATTGCGGCACATAAAGACTCTCGAGGTCCGGCCGCGTAGGTTGATCGAGAGACTTATATATCGGCGCGAAATTTGCATGCGCTCCGAATTGCCGTACGTTTATAATGTACGGATTGGTGTGTGTGTGTGCGAGCGTGTGCCTACAAAGTGTTTAGTGAGTAATGGCCTCGAATTTGTGGATTTATGGCATAAGAGAACCGTTTCGTAAGATTGCCTATGTTTTTAACGAGAGGCCTTTTTAACGGCTGTGTGTTTTTTTACACACATGCGCGGGGTTGTAGTATGCGAATATCAATATTTGCGGCAATTGGGGAAAGGGGAAAAAAATTGCCGAGGTTCGTGCGCAAAGCAAACGAAGCGAATAAACACCGCTTTCGCGACCAGAGATTAAAAACTACTGTGGAAATAAAATGGGAGAAAAAAATTGGAACGCTGTGTATAGTCTGCACGTACACAATTTAAATTGGTAGAGAAATTGAATTTTTCTGTAAAAAAAATATATATATAATAAAGGAGTGAGGCAGACCTAATACGGTTTGTTTCGTCGGAACGAAAACAAATAGAGCGAGTTAGACTACGCGCGCTAAACTCCGTATATACACTGAGTCAACAAACAGTCGTCGCACCCGAGTTATGCATTATTGAACTCGTCACGAAACTCGAATTGCAGTCGCGCGATGTTTGAGCTAGTTGAAATTTCGAATCGGCCATTATTCGTCACCGCGACGTGTAACGCAGTCAATATCGCGCCGACCGATGCACGAAAATTATGGCGTAGTGTTATATGTGTCTGCTGGTAATCGCTTCCTGTAAACCACATAAGGAATTAAACGGACTGATCCGCTGGGAAATCCTGCGATGAATTTGTAGGATGTATAGACTTGAAGTGTAACTTGATTGTGTTGTTTGAATTAGGTTTGGTTATTTATGAGATACTCCGTACTTGTTGGGTCTAGCCGAATTAAAGACGCATTTGCTTTAAAGATATACTTTTGTAAAGAAATAATAGCTTTCAACCAACGAATATTCGAAATCGCGCTGTATATATAGTGCAGATCGAAAAGCTCAAAAATCTCAGCTGCAGTAAAACCATAAGTCCCTCTCAATCCCCATCAGCGAAGCAATTCTCGCATCCGTCACGCCCCAATACCCCGGCGTCGATTTTAACGACTTTTCCTCTAACGACTCTCCCCCAATAAAAAAAAAAAAACGAGCCGAAAAACTCGCCGCAATGAAAAACATCGCTCCTGCAAAAGCGCAACACGCACTCCTGTCATGTTTGCACGCGCTCGAATCACCGGCGCGATGCTCACGCGTATCAATGTTTATCGGGTCATGTATACGCACACGCGCACTCGAGCTAATTGAAATTATGCAGATGATGCGCGCATTGACCCCGTATAAGCGCGCTTGTACTGTGTTACACATATATATATATGTACACAGAGAATATATGCTTGTACGCGTTTATAGCTGCAACAGTGTTATAGACACACAGCTGGTTTTGCATCAGTGGAATAAATCAGGGCCGGTCTCGCGCGCACTTTATAGATCGGCGATCGTCGATAGCGCGGCGCCGAGGATAATTGCGGCTAATCGATGTGTGTCGCGTCTCGGCGCGGAAAGTTACGCCGAGAGCGAGGATAGTTGCGATTTTTCTCCTGAGAGCTTCCTCGCGCGCCTCGATGCGCGCGGGATAGTTATACGCGAGCGGACGTCGATGATGATGATGATGATGATGATGACGCGTGAGATGCCGGCGAGCCTTTGATTATACGGTGTCACGTGCTGGATCGGTTTTGTTGTGATTGAGTTTGCTGTTATAGAGACCTATATTAAGATCTTGAAGTGATTTTCGGTTCTTTTAATCTAGTATATGCGAATTTGAAAACATTTGTTTTTATACGATTGATTAATAAAACGCACAAACATGCAATCAGCCGAATCGTGACTCGCTTCACCCACACCTACATCCACACCTCGATCTCCATGCCCCAAAAAAAATCAAACCCTCTACTACAATTTCCTGATTGAGTAGTGAACTAACTCCCTCGCACACTGGCCTGAAAATTAGAGCGTGGCCTCGATTCCTTCAACACGCGTCAATCATTCTTTGTTAGGCTCGTGCACACAGAAAGTTTTATTATTTTTTTTTTTTTCGAAAAATAAAAGAGGCGCTTATAAACATTTGACTTGCCTCCGGCCGCTACACGGGTAATCAAGTTTCGCGTGCTCGCAGGTTTGCTCTCTCGACGTTGCTTCGAGCAAACGTCATGAATTTTTAGGCGAATGAGAGAGGCTTTATCTTAAGCGTGACGCGAGCTGATGCTGCGCGAAAGTTGTTTTGGTTAATCAAGAATAATTTTTCACGTGTTCATCAGGCTGGTAAGTATATAATATGTATCGGGTTACATTGATGGAGATGTTGTTTTTAATTTCAACGATTATATTTACTTGAAAGATAAGGCAATCAAAGATGAAAATTAATCATCGCGAATTAAAAATACACACAGAGGTAAAGATCGTCTCTTCGGATTCAATCTGCTCGAAATTAATCGGATTCTCTTCTCCAGAGCGACGAGCATGAAAAAAAATTCCACAGAATACCTTCTCGTCATCAAGTTTAATTAACACTCGGCCATATCCAAGCGATTAACCCACTTGATAAAAAAAGAGCCGGAAAAGAGTTGAGCAGAGGGAGTGAAAAAGATAGTCCACGAAAAAGCTCGCGAACTTTCGAAAGCACGCCGAGAGATAATCCTAATCCCCGAAATGAAAAATCCGCGCATGCATGCAGACTAAAGCAGGGCACACGCACACACATATACACCGAAAAGGGAGATATCGTGCACGCGCTCGTGTCGGCAAAGTATTCAGCTCGCGTGCGCTCTGCTATCTCCTTTGCGGCTTCGATCAATAGGCATCGATGTATTCGGAAGTGAATGCTGCACGATGAGGATTTTTGATTTTGGAGAGATAGAGAGAGAGAGGAGAGAGTTTGAAAAGTTCTCCGACGATATACGACTGGTGGTAAACGTTGCTGAAGAAAAGTTCGTCGTGGAAATCCATGAAATTTTGTGACACGTGTCGCGTTTAGCCGAACGTGACCTTATTTTCGCGCGAGAAGCTTTTCAAGGCTGTGCGCGCTGTGTAATACTGGAAATTACGGACAGCGGTGAATCCGAGAGAGTTGCGGGATTCCGAAAGTTTTTCCGCATATTTAATTTCATTTCACGCTTAGATTTTCCGAAACGAGAATATGCGCGAATTTCAAGCGTCGTTCGCATGTATTCAGGATTATTCAAATTCGCAAGAGCATGTGTGTGGTTCATGAATTTTGGGGATGTTTTGAAGTGAATGTAAAATACAGCTGTACTCTGAAACATCGGATTATTATCATAGAAATAACGCAAATATCTCATCTCAAAACTTTCAACTTCAACAATTAATTTCTCATCAAGCATCAACTATCGCGCACAAACCAGCCGCGATAAACTTAATCTTCTTCCCTTACTCCTCTTTTCCCTCTCGTTTCTCGATCCGCATATCTGCACGCTCGCTTAGGCAAAGCTCCGACGAGCCACGGATGCATATCTCGCGGTTGAAATCTAAATGAGATCGATCCCGCGAGTGAGAGAGTTTGGACATTATATACTGATGCACTCGTGTGCCTCTCTCTCTCTCTCGTACGTCGTGGTGCTTTCACCCTCTGGGAAATTGAAATTCCTTTTTCTAGTGATTGTAATTAGACTTTTCGTAAGTTTTTACGTATCTTGATATTACTTTATCTTTTAAAATGAGCAAGATGAAACGCGCAAGCAAAAAGTTTCTTCCTCTAATAATAATAACGAGAAGCAAACTGGTAGAAAACTTAATCAATACACGCTATATATACCCATGAAGTATAACAACCCTCGGGAGAAAGGCGCACGACGCCGATCGTGTTACTTATTTGTGGAGCCATCGATATCACCCGGCAACGGAGCTGACTTCGTTAGACACTTGCACGTGGCGTATATATAGGCTGTGCAGCAGCTAAGATTTCCAAACTCATTATATGCGCCTTGCAGCAAGAAAACGCGTCACCACGCAAGACGATCCACCTCCGCTAATGTGCAGAGGTCCGCTGTACATATAGTTTTCGGTCGAAGGGCTTCGAGAACGAGGAGGAAAAAAGTATGAACTACGAGGGTCTGTATCATTTTTCATGGAGGTTGGAAGGTAAAATTGAAGTTACGGGACGGAGGCGAGTTAAAATGAGAAATTTAGGAGTTTGTTTGCTAGAACTGAAGAAGGAAGTTCGTGATTGTTTGTCGTTGAGAAAGTTGGTATCGTGTATAGGACTAAATGATGAATATTGGTGATATAAATTTCGTACTTTATTGTTTGATGAAATCATAATGTTCGTTTTTCGTGTTAATGTACTTTGACGTCTGATTACAATGGTTTACATTGTGTATGTACATACATTATCGTTACAACCAGGTATAGTATACGTATTCGAACACTGTTTCGCTTCCGGTGAAATTCTGACTTATATATTAATTATATTCTTTTATATTCTTATATTACATTATACTACAAAATAATTTGAGTACAGTTGAATTTTTTATATATCATTCTTTAGAAGAATATCTTTCTAATCGCATCACAATTTCTATACTAATAATTCTGGCTCTTCGTGAATTTCTTCATCATGAAACCCAGTAGCCTCATTCCTGAAATAATTTGTTATCATATAGTGATTTCTGTATTTGACGAATAATAGTTGTGAAAATAGTAATAGTTATACCAATGCAAGTACGAGATCCACTTCCAAATGAAAAATACATCATATTATGACTCATAGGTTTGCTTTGTTCGCGTGAGGAAATCTTTCTGGGTCGAAAACGCGAGGATTTGGATTATATTTAGGATCATTGTGCAGAACATGTACTTACTGGAATGATTACCTTTTTAACGAAAACGTTTTTCTATAGTTACCTAAACATGTCTGTGTTTTGCTACAATTGATCATTACATCTTAATGCTTAACATTTGGAAATTCTACACTTTATATTGTAGAAATATTTAATATATTGATTAGCTGATGTGTACAGTATTATTTATAAGTTGCGTGGGAGAGTAAAAGATTTGAAATCAAAATTTTAACATGTATTCTGTCATTAGTCATAATATTAATATACGATGTAAAATATTAAAAGGGATACAATTGTGTATATAGTTATATATTATATGCGTGATATTATACCTTGAAATTCGATAGCTTAATGAACTCTCGAAAAAATAATGGCACGTCACGGTTCACGCAGTCAGCTGTCCGGAAACTTTTAGCCAGTCGTGTGTCCATAACTCACACAACAAAAAGTGCTCCAATTCGGTGAGCAATTTGCAACATCCGACGATCGAACGCAATTTGTATTTGCTTTGATTATGAAAAAGATCGATAATTCATCATTGGTTGGTTTGATTCAAATGTCAATCAGCAAACAAAAAAAAACTTAATTAAAGCGAGTACGCGCAGAACCTCTCTTTGTTATCCATCTTTTTACAGATCAAGGGAAACCGCGGTTATCTAACGCAAGCGAATAATCCAGAAGCCATTCTCCGAAAAATCGGTCGAATATGAATATTCATCAATCGCGAACTCGATTCTGCTTGACTCAAAGAGAATATAAAAAAAATTTAATGCACGCATCAGAGTTGCGGACTTCCGAAAACTTTGCAAAAAAAGTTATTTCGAAATAATTTTTTTCATTGTGAATCATTATACTTTTGTTTTTAATAAAAATACTTCTAGTAACTGCAACCGCTCAACGAGATTAAATAGCAAAAAAAATTCGCTGACGCATTCCGGAGCGGACCAGATGTATCCGTTCGTTTCATCACATATTTGAGAAATTGTATCGCATTTATTACACTCCAGATAATATTTGTTTTTTCTTTGCAAATAATACGTTTTTTGCTCAGGAATCAAAACTTATACAACCGCAAACATACGAGATCGATTGCTACAAGGCTTTTATAAACGTTCATACTATTATTATAAAATATATTTTAAAATCAGAAAAAAACTTCAATTGTCAAACGCGATAGATTCACCAGCAAACAATCTGCCAATACCAACAAGAAACACCCTCCGCGTATCCCGATCTCTATACGCCCCCGCAATTCACAGCATTCAGTCACGCGTAGCTCTACATGGGAAACCATCGCATCCGTCACCATTTCATCAGCAGCAACAGCAGCAGCAGCAGCAGCAGCAGCAACGCAGCCTCCCATAATCTCTTTTTCACCTCTCCCACCCACGCAGCCAGTCGATAATACACACGTAACCCCGCGGAAAGCGCATGTATATATAAATCAAGCCGAGTCATCTCTTCGCTGGCGCGCGGGGGCGTATATTTGCAGTCGCCCTCCGCAGTCTGTTTGCGCGTTAACGAGCCCACCAGCCGGAAAACCCTTTGCGCGCTGCAAACACACGCCGCGGTGCAGATATAATTGCGCCGATGCGATAAGAAATTCGGCCGAGTGAGATATATATGCGGTGTGTACATCTGTGGCCCTGCGCTGCGGTGTCTGGCTTTGACGCGGTGTATGTTAGAGAGATGAATTTTTGTGTGGGTGTATATTTGCGTATGTAAGACAAATTTTGGAGGTTGAGTTTATTTATAAGTATAACGTAAATTTTTTTTACAAATTTTAACGATTTTCCGCGCTGCTAGATCGCGCGCGACGTTTATTATATCAAAAGCAGCCCTATAAAATTCTTTGGAATAATTCCGGATAAAAGCAGTTTTACCAGAAAAGAGGATAATAAAATAGACAGAGAGAGAGAGAGAGAGCGCGCTGCAGCTGGTAGTTGCAATACATAATTTGCAACGGCTTTAACCAGCAATTTATATTCATTGCAATATAACTATATACAAGTTTTGTAGTTTACATTTTCAGTATATAAGACGTTCTTTTTTTCGAAAGAGAGTGATTCATGACGCAGATTAAAATAATTTTGCTGCCCGCCAGTGCGCGCGATAAATATTCCATTTTCCGTAATTGCCCTAACAAATTTATTAGCGAAAACTTAATATTCATAGCAGTGTGCTCGAATTAAAATCGCGTTTGCTAAAAGTTCGTAATCTCGTCATGAATGTCGGGTAATCCTTAAATTAAATTCTCCTCACGAGAATGAACCCTGCTGCACGCGACATTCTCTCCGTAAACAACCGAACGCTTAAAGTATAGAGCCGCGTGTGAATATTTTATCGTCGATGCTTTTCGTATATACAGAGATGGGATGAGACCCGTGATTATCGGATTTTGTGTAATGTATATAACGTAATTATCAATCATCCAAACGTCAATCAGTGCTTTATAAGAATCAAATTTTAACATATTTATATACAAGTGCATTTTCATTTTTGTCCAAACTTAAAACCTACTATTATTATCACGAACTTCGATCTACAAAAAAGTTTCAAACAATCTTGAACCCTTTGTCTCCAGTCCAATCCTCAGTGAGTATCTATATAGAGACCCTCAGCAATTCGCCCTCCGAATCGTAAACCCGATAGGCGTTAACTACTCTACGAGATATCTCTCTACAGTCATGCCTGCATTCTGCAAAGCCAAAAGCCTGATTAATAGGGACGCTCGAAACTCCTCTCGGCCTCTGTTCCACACGGAAATCCCCTGCGCTATGCAGAGTCTCGCGAGTCATCCTCGAGTCATCCGATGATGATTGGCCGCCGCGCGAGAGCTTCGAACTTTCAAAGGCTCTCCTCTCGACGACGCGAGCTTGATTAATAACCTCGTGTGGCTGCTTATGCTCTTTTTGCTTGCCTTCTTTTTTTTGTCTTGAGCGCCGATGCAAAATGATGGTCCTTTTCACGCAGGCGGTGTGTAGCGGGGTCGAGTTGAAAAATGATCGTCGCGCGAACGCCGCTTTTGATATGAGATTACTTTTTAATTCTGACACCATCAACGGTGCACGGGGTTGACCCGAGTGAGGATTGCTCGCTTTGTTTCTTGACTTGACGAGGTGATCTTGATTATGAGATCTCGTATATGTATTAAAGCGAGTTTAATTTCTCATTCGTTCAGTTTATTAATGTATGACTAAAAAATTTAAGAAAATATAACTTTATTCTAGGATATAGATTGAGTTGTAAAAAGCTCTCACGGATTTGGACTAGTCAGTCGTGCAATATCGAATCGCGCAGTTTCCGGTCGAGCCAAAATGGGGTCTGCATATTTTGTAATTCTATACAGCTGCATATTTATATATAGCTTTCCATTGCATCGACTTCCTCCAATCCAGGAATAATTTCTCGGACTTCCCTCACGGAAACTCCACCACACGATCATCAACTCCAAAAAAAAAACCGTCCACACGAAATTATTTCTTCAACACGAATTATCCCACCACCCGTTCATTTTTTACCAAACGCATCGCAGTAGACACCTCATTTTTCTTCCCGACCGTAGCCTTTTCTCAGGGCTCTGACGCACTGGCCCCGGGGTCATTAGCGCATCGAGGCATTAATATTAATGCAGGGAATGATTAAAGACGGGATTTCACATATGGGATGGATGTATATATGATTCGCTGCTTTTTGCGTCGCGATTTGCCTAAGCTGTGACCGGATTAAGTTGTTGTTTTTTACGGGGTGATTCGTTACTCTCTCAATATCAAGTATTTACCGGAGAAAAGGTATATACCTATATTGAATTATTTATACTAAAGCGTATCGACTCACATAACAGCAGATTTATATCTCCGTAGAGACAATAAAGACACTTCTGCCTGTTATTCTAACACTATTTTTCGGGCGACGAGAGCGTAACAGGTGCGGCTATAATTACGACACACACCCGCTTGAGAAAGAGAGAGAGAGAAAACTCGAGGAAATCCCAGCAAGACGAAAAGAGCTCGGATAAATAAGTCGACGAAGGCATTTACAACGTCTATATATACAGGCGCACGCACTTGCCGCGCGGGCGAGGAAAAAAAAAATCTTATCGCCACACGGTCGGATAAACCTCGAGCGGACGCGGGGATGAAATATACTGCTCGCGCACAAATTAAATAAGTTTTTATGGCGGCGAGGACGTCGCACCGGGCTTATCTCGATGCAACCTTTCTTTTTCTCTTTCGGCGCGCGGGAAAATAAATTAGTCGTAAAGGTGTAAAAGTTGAGAGAGAAAGGGAGCCCTTTATTTTTTCGGCTGTCTTATTTGTGCGTTTGCGAGATGCTTTTTGGCAATTTCGGTCCGGGCTTTATGACCAGCAAGTAGTAAACGTTGTTTTCGTATATACACGTCTCTGTTTGTTGAAACGCTTTGCTTGATTTTTTATGATATCAAGCAAAGAAAATACTAAAATTATGCGTCAGTGTAAAAGATCTGTGTATTATAATTATCGCAAAACAGTCAAATTATTCAATCAATTAATTTCTCGCAGTAGTAAACACGAGAATCCATTAGTTTCGGTACAATCATATCAAACAGCATCAAAAGCATATAAAAAGCACAGTCAACCCGATTCCCCAAAAAAACTCGCCGCGACTCAAAGGCGCAATCACAATTACTAATATAACGAGCTTACACTCCGCAAAGAAGCAGCAGCAGCAGTTCTGCAGGCCGCAAAACAATGGAATGACAATTAAAAAGCCTTACGCATCGCGCGCGTCAATTAACACGACTCGCAAAAGAAGAGCCGCGACGCGCGCATATAAGAAAAATGAATGAAAGGTATAGCGCGTTTAAATCGTCATACACGAACACGCGAGGGGGGGGCAATTTTGCGAGCAGGTGAAAGAGAGACGGACGCGACTGTGCTTTGCTTTTTGTCGTCGCGAGACGACTTTGACTTCAATTACGCTGGCGTTTGTTCTCCGCGCGCGCTCGGCGCGGGACTCGGGAGTGCGTGAAATTCCGTGTACATACAGCCCGAAGGGCAAAAATCGTCCGGAGGTTCACTTACTTTGCGTTTGACGACGTTCTACGTATATTGTTCTGACGCGCGCGCACCTTTTTTCGGCCTTTGTTCTGGCTGGGCTGCTGGAAGGAAATAATTAGCGCTTGTTTCGAATGAATGAGCTTGTATAGTCAGTTTGTGGAAATATTCTGTTTTGGTTATGTGGACTAAAGTGAAATTTAATGTTTGAACGATTGCTTCGCCGCTTTTATCGGGCGGGTTATATACTCGAAGTATTGAAGTTACACTTTTTTGCTTTGTGGCATATCGGTGTTTTGTTTAAACCCTCGGCCATCAAATAAGAAGAAAAAGCTATACTTTTGTAAAGCTCTTCAAAGTTTCGAAATTCCAGCTCGCAAAGAACAAGCCCATAATATGAGCTTCTCTAAACCCCACTCGAAAATGAACAAGAGCTAGCAATATATACAATCATTCGGTCCTCTCTCTCTCTTACACTCACACGCCTCTTTTCGCTTGGATTAATCTTTTTTTCTTTTCGTCTCTCAGCTATACTACTGTTTCCTATCGATCCTTCTTTCTCTCCCGCTTAGTTAATCCCGTGCGCTTTCTCTTCGTCGTCGTCGGATGTATTCCTCGGGCGCCCGGGCAAATTGCTAGTTAACAAGCGCGAGAAGGTCGCCGTCGCGGTATACGCTCTGAATGAACAAGCAGTGGGTTGCCTGACCACCCCTGCGTTACCCGCATGATAAAAAGCTGGGAGAGAGTGAGGTAGAGGAGGTGTATTTTCCGGAAGGATGCGATTGGATTTTCCTGGATAAAGGAAGAGTGTGTATCAGTATAAACACATACTGATGAATAAAATAGTACGAGTGTGTATTTTTCGTTTTGTTGAAAGTGCGATAATATATATATATATAGGTTTTTATGTACAAGGCAATATTTTTTATACGAGCGGTAAGTGCGACGGAAGTGAGGAAGCGATATATATTCGACCAACTTCTTTTCCAAGAAGAGGAATTTCTTAGAAAACTTTTCTCGAGAGAAACTCTCTCTCTCTCTCGAGTTGTTTCAAAACGAGCTTTTCTTTCGCTCTGTATACTATATACGTGTGTGATATTGATTGATACATGGGCTGTTGATATAACAAAGTTTGAAAACTCGTATATTACATCGAACGGAGAAAAAAATTCAATGCTTCGCTTTCGAAACGAACATTATTACGAAAACTGGTGCTAATAAAAATGCTTCTGTATTATATACCTATACCGATCGTTTTCGCATGTCCGGTCGTTCCGGGCGGTGAAACACCTTGCGCGCGCTCTGCTATATGCTTCTCTAATGTCCGAGATCCGGTCTCGGCTGCAATAAACGGCAGTAGGACTCGCCCTCAGAAGTGGAGAGTCAAAACGGTTATTTCGGTGGGAAAGAGGGAACTTAAAAGTTTACACTATAATACGTATATGTGTGGCTAATGTAGAAGAAGAGTTGAATGAGCCTAGTGCTTGACGCGTGATATCATGCTTTATAAATTAATCGAAAAGAAATATTGAAAAGATTCAATTTCCCGCCATACAAATTCCTGAAGTGCGTTGAAAGATTAAGAAATTCCTTCAATAATCGACGGCGAAGCGAATAAAGGACGACTGTTATAATACCATCGGACTCTCGGGAGAGCGCCCTTAATTCTACCCTACGGATCTCGTTCTCAAGCGCGCAAATTGACATGAAAACGTAATTTCTCTCTCGTCGGCTTCTCTCGCTCTTTTTATCGTATGGCTTTTAAGCTCTCTGGCATCCACATAACGAGGAACAATATAAACGAGAAAGAGAGCGAGTAATTGATTTTTACACCCGACGCACTTGTTCAGCGGTGGCGTGAAGAAACGTTATATATATATATATATATGATACTGGTGGCTCTTACACCTTTTTTCTTTTATTGTTCACTTCTTACGGCCAGTCGGAGAATCGTGGGGGGATGAGACTTATTCAAATCGATTTTAACGCCGATGGTTTCGCTGAAACAATCATTTCCGCGCGGCGGCGTGTCTTTACGGCGAGAGAGCTTCAAGTGTTATGGCTCCGATATCGAGGAACACTCGCGCGTGTATTGTATAATACAAGTGCTGGATGGTATTATATACTGCTCCGTGGGAAATTTGAATTTTTTTTTTTTTGCTGCAGCTGCGCTTATACTTAAGTATGGTAGAATGTTTCAGGAATATATATCAACGGTGTGTGTAGCTATTATTTTTATGCTACAGTAGAATAAGGTATAATATATCAGCGCAAATTTAAAGAGTATTCTCGAAAAATACTTAAAACATCACAAAGCCGAGGAGCATCATCCTTCAACAACAGCAGCACCCGCGCTGCAAAGGCAAAAAAAAACTCGAGATTTTAAAGAGCTCGCACCGCGGCAAAGCAGCCTTTCCAATAACCAAAGTACACAGAGAATAACGAACCAGATGGAGAGAGAGAGAGAGAGTGACTCGAAGAGAAAAACCGCCGCCGAGAGCTCACGCAACGACCGGGAACAAAACTCGTGATGGTGCGCGGCATTCGCGCTTCACTTGACTCGGCTCAAAGGCCTCTGAAAAGTCGGCTTGGAGAGTGGCTGCTCTGCAGCACTTTGGACGTTTTCGCGGAAGGCATCTCGCGATCAAAGTTGAAAGCGAAGAGTGCGTCCGAGTCGTCGGCATTGCGAAAAGTGTCGAGGGCGTGACTATATACCTCAGCCAGAGGGATGTTATTACTGCTATTATTATTATTATTATTATTATTATTATTTGGTGTTTGTATACATCTCGCGTAAAGTGTAAAGTGCTCGCTTATTTTTTGCTCGTGCTCTTCGACAGTTTTATATATATATATATACCGGGCCTTGAGGTTTTGCGGAACGACTGTAAAAGTTGTAATGTCGCGGTGACGCTGATGTGCAGCCTTTTGTTTGCTGTTGAGGAGAGAGAATTCCGATGTGTAGCAGTAGCCAATGCTCGTATATTATGAAACCTGCGATTGTTAATATAAAAGTATGCGAATATAGTACCTTGTCGTTGAATATTTACGCTTACATAAGCTGAAGTGTTAAACTCATCGTTTTATGAACCGCAAAGCCAAAGTTCGTCGTAGAACGGGGTGTACGGCAAACAGGAGAGGTTTAATGGTCGGTCGTGAACGTCGACTTCGATCTTTATCACAGGAAATGTATTTTCATTTGAAAACAGACCGTATATCGTTTTGGCTTTCAGTTTCACCGCAGCATTCGTCTATTGCGAGTGCACACCGCACACAGTTCTATTACAATACAAAAGGACTTTTGAAAACGTAGTGCCGCTTTGTTATTTTTAAAGCTATTAATATTTTTGTCTTTCGAAAATCATACTCGAAAAGAAGTGTTATTCAGTGTTTATAATTTATGCGTCTTGTTTATGTGTTACAGATACGCCAAGACAGTTGTCGATTCGAGCTTAATCTCGCAGAGATACAATCCCGAGTTCACGTTTTTGTCGACGGGCCCGAATGCAGGAAATAAAGGCTACACTAACGCGAATACCAGTGATCTTATCGACCAGCTGAGACACATCAATCAGGTGAGTCGCTGTTTTATTTTTCGCGACGAAATTGCGATATTTCGTGATTTATGGGGCTGGATCGACGATAAAAAGGATAGCGTAATTAATTCCTGCCTCTCGTGTATATGTATACACATACATACATGTAATATTGAAAACGTATTAACGTCACATGTGTGTGCGCCGTTATCTGTTAATAAAAAGCCATGCAACTTTGCTCATATGGATACACGATATATCTTCAAGTATGTATATAATCGATTGAAATACAATATTTTTTTAACGTCGAAACTGCCCTTTATTATAAGTCTTGATTCAAAAACCAAATTCCACCATCAACGACAAGAACAAAGAGAAAAAATATCGATCCATCAAGCCATTATATCCCCCTCGACATATCGCTCACAGCTCATTTGGTCGATCGGAAGCAGCGCTACATATACCTATAACAGTAGTGTCGGTACATCGCGATAATCGGTCCTAACGAGCCGCGTCTAATCGAGCGCCTAAACCGAGAAAAACACGAGCGATAGAGAGATAGGAAAGCGCGTAGCTCTGCTGCACGCATGAACGCCTGCTGCTGCTATGCTGCTGACCAGCGGTGCGATCGTCCGGAAAAAGGTCGAGTTCGTATAGGTATATACATATATACTACAAGGGATCTAACTATATATACTTCGTATACGCGAATGGCATATTTTATCTGACTTTGTTCGCCAAGTCGATTGAGTTTGAAAGAAGTTCGCTTCTCAAAGTCGATTCGGGTGTGGTGAAGGTCGTCGGGAGAATTGCATATATCGATGACATCCTTTTGTTTTGCGTGAATCAGCATTTCATTGACATACACGTCTCTACTCTATTTTTCTTAATGCGTACGACACGTATATATAACAAAGCTTCTCTGTATATATTTCCGGCAAATAACTTCCTCGCAACAAATCTCCGCGAGGATTTCTCTCAGCAGCAGCAGCAGCAGCAGACGTCACAGAACCGGCCGGCGTCGTCGTCCTCGCGAGATTTCATATCTGGCTTATATGCGCCACGTGGGAAGGATCGAATAATCGCAAGGAGAGGCCTGACGCTCTCGCCTGCACGACGGCAGCAGTCTCGCACACGCGATACCATCGCTTCTCTCTCTCATCTCGCTCGAGTAGTCGTCCTTTGCTCGGATTTATCTCTTCATTCGGGACTGCCGGAGATGTTCCTCTCTGCTTATCTCGTGATGTGCTTTCTTTTTCTTTTATTTTCTTGCACGTCCTATTCATTTATCGCGAGCGGCAGTAAATGCGTATATTCGAAATTCCAGGAGTTAATTCTCGATTTGTTGAAATATTGTATACCATTTAAATAATTCTGTAGTCGATTTTTTTTTTTAAGTTCAAGGATGCAAAATCTTATTGTTTTTCTCGCTAAAGCTTGATTCCACTAATCACGGCGCTATATTTGTATATATATACCTAACGGCAGCCGCAGAAGCGAGTTGAGATTCGCACACAACAGGGTGCGGGTTAATTATTCGCGGCGCGCAGCGGCGTCAAACCGAAATTGAAAGCGTTCGCGAGTTTCCGCAACTGTGCCGGCGCATTCGTATAGCCGTTAAAATAGTTCGCGACTCGAATTTCTCTCTGGGAATTTGATTAGTTCGCGGTCTCTGCTCTCTCGTTATAATTAATCTCGGCTTGGTTTCGGCGTGAAACAATGCCGTGTGTTATCTCTTTAAATTTTATTATCTTTTTCTTTAAGTTTATCGTTGTATAAATATAATTTGCTGAATAGTGTTCGATATCTGTGCTAGCTATAAAACGATCGAAGGATATTAACGACGATGATACACGCGAGGGTTATATGGTATACATGCAATAATCCTGGCGTAATCGTTCCAGTCCTAATTTCCTCGTCATCCCCCAAGACCGCAATATCGCAGTTCCTAATCCCTATACCTGCTGCTAAGGCTCCCCTGATGGCGATTGTACAGCAGAGATACATGGCGAAGCCACGCGTGTCTCCTGCTATACTACACGCGATTAGGGCTAGTCGACTTTTTTACTGCAGCTGTATATATACATATACGTCGAAAAGCTGAGCGAGAAACGCTTATCTTGCTGATGGAAAGTAAAGATAATACGAGATCTTAGATTATACTTTTTTTTTCGAAAGGTATATTTGGGAATCGTTCTCGACGTGACTACACCGCGACGACGTTGTTTTATTTTGTTGTCTTTTTTATCTGTAATAGTTATAGGGGTTCATTACGACGACTCAAGTATAGCGACACTCTGTAATTTCTGGAATATACGACGAGTGACAGTTTACACGTTTGACGATATGGCAGGGTATATACACACTCAGCTATTTGGAGTTGATGACTGTATCATTATACCCTGTCGTCACTTTTCTCGACGCTATAACGACGAGGTTTTCCAAAAAAAGTGCTATAATACCTGATGTATTAAGTTTTCTGAACGAGTATGTCGGAAAGTTATATTACGCCGTCATCATTTGGCGCGCAGTCTTCCGAGAAACTGAGAAAGTTGAAAAAGTAGATTAGGTATTAACGTCACTCGTCGATTAGCCTTATTATTGTATTAAAAAATTCATCAAACTTTCTTTATAATACCTGCTTTTGAACTGATGTTTAATTCAATAATTGTTATACGTTCGCAGGTGGTACAGTCGCAGCTGATGTCAGCGCCAGACACGAGTGCGCTTCTCGCCGACGAGGCGCTCGAGGGCTCAGGCAGTGGTGACAGGCCAAGTTGGGGTAGGAGGCCTGGTCTTCACGACGATGTTGACAACGACGACGAGGACGCCGACGACGACCGCGACGACGGAGAAGCTTCCGGCTCTGGCATGGGACCTTCGGTTATCGGTAAACTTTTTTTTTTATTTAAATTCTTTTACATATATAAATGCATATATAACCATATGTATTGAATAGTATAATATCCCAGTGATTGTAAGTAAAAATGTGTAAGTAATTCATAACCGTCTTTCCGTCCTTCCAGACCGAATCACACCTGACGGTGGCGAAAGCAGCCCGGAGCAAAAGGGCTCGGCTACGCAATTCCACGTGAGCCTACCACTGCTGGCAACGCTCCTTCTAAGCAGTTACGCGCTGCGCGCGGTCTAACGCCTCGTCCTGAATTAGCCGCGACCGACTAACTGAGCTATGCTGCCATCGCCGCTGCTATTGCTGTTGCTGTTATACCGCCGCTGCAAATCGTATTCGTGCGAAGGATACACAAGCGAAAAGGAAGGAACGAGAAGATACGACGACGACGACTACCACGTGAATTCAAAGGAGAGCGCGAAAAACCCGACAAGGCCAAGGCTCGTGACTTCGAACGATTATTAAACTGGATTTAAAAAAAAAAAAAAAAAAAAACAATGAAGGGCGATTCTTCTGCGAGACCATCATCAGGAAGAGCAGAAAGTGTCCTGTATAGGAGAGGGGGATGTATTAATGCGAGGGCGAGTGAGATTGTTCTCGATGACGACGATTTGTTATTAAGACGAAAAGTGACACGAGCAGGAGATCTGTGTATAAATGCGCGGGGAGAGATACGATGTTAAGGAGTATAGCGTGACGCGCCCGCGTGCGAAAGTGTTTATGACGCGGCTGAGAGGCAGCGTTTTTTTTTCAGTCGTCTTTTCGCCTTATTTCCTGCTGCTCGAGTGTCGTTCTCGACGCGTTCTCTCTCTCTCTCTCCCTTATTTTTATTATCATCATTATTAATCTATAATTTAGTCTCCTCTGTTTCTTTTTTGTATCATCATTACTACGCTATACTATTACGTATATCAATTATCGCTGTACTATTAATACTGTCATTTTTTTTTATTTTAAAAACGCTTTTCTCTCTTCGGCGAGCGGACTGGCACGTTTATAAATATAGACAATTGCGCGACGGCATTCGACTCTCTTTTCTATCGCTGATGCGTATTATGTATTATTTATAACTTTGTAAAGGTGGCCATCCGTGTATTTAATCATGTGCTATAAACGCGCGCGACCGGCGAGTGTCTTTTAGCGAATGGTTGCTTTTGATTATTGTTTTCTTTTTATTACTACTGTACTAGGTGTATCTCGACGGTTATAGTTGTAAATAGGTAGTGAGTCCCGGAAGGTTATATATCACGAGGAGAGCAATAATTCGACGGTGAAACGAGTGAAAGACGGTGAGATAATATTATAAACATGACTAAACGTACTCTAT
Organism: Cecidostiba fungosa; assembly: GCA_900474305.1. Classification (NCBI taxonomy): domain Eukaryota; kingdom Metazoa; phylum Arthropoda; class Insecta; order Hymenoptera; family Pteromalidae; genus Cecidostiba; species Cecidostiba fungosa. The sequence continues at coordinate 98,184 of UCOJ01000271.1, read as the reverse complement.
TATAAGTTACTCGCGAGAAAAAAACGAAAATACACAGAGGTAGGATTTCGGCGTTTGACTCTCTCGATATCGCTCGGGATTAGCACTTTCGCCAGCATCTTACCTCAGAAAAAAAATGAAAATGAAAAAGAAAAAAGCCACTGGCAGCGCGAAGCAAGTGTCCGCTCGTAATCTCGCGCGCGCGCCGGGTTCGCTCGCTCGCGCTCGTGTATTCGTCCTCGTCGACGAGCAAGTCAACGAGTATACATACATATACGATATATTATAGTCGAGGCAAAGAAACGTGTCCGCACGCGAGTCGAGACTCTCTGGTGTCTGCTGCATGAGTGTGTGCGTGTGTGCGAGTGTCGAGAGGCGCCAATTACTCGGGGGATAAGCGCGGGCTCGTTTAACGCTCCTTAAAACGGATTAGCGCCGACGAGGTTCTCTCTCTCTCTTTCTCTCTCTAGTTCACTTTTACGGCAAGCAAGATTGAGATTCTCGCGCCTTGAGGTGCGGGGGTGCGGCCGTAGGGGGAGAAAAATATATGAGCGTTAAAAGTCGAGCGGACGTGTGAGAGCCGCGAAATTTCTCCGAGCTGGCTCGACTCTAAATAACGTGAGCAGACATGGAGCTCTCGGGGTTTCCCCTTTACGGAGCTCGCGTCATGAACTGTTTTTTTAAACGTTGATTGGTTTCTTTCGAATCTATTGACTCAAAATCAAGTTTTATTACAAAAATAAAAAAAGCAATCCCGGTGACTAAAAACCTGTCAAAAATAGAATTTCGCGCATTGTCTCAGTTTCGAGCAAAGCACAAACTTGAAAAACCAGTGTCTCTAAAAAGTAACTATATATATATATATAATCATTGAAGAAAAAAGTGAACGATAGAGAGAAAGAGAGTAAGAAAGATGGCTCGTGCTAGCGCGCCTGATCGTGCGATCGCGAGGGGATAAGGAGCGGTCCTTGGTGTCCGAGGATTCTCGAGATAGAGATGTATATGGTAGCGAGGAGAGATTCTTCTAGCCAAGAATCAAGAGGAGTCGAGCGGTCCAATAGAATTTGCGCGCTCGAGTCCTTGACTTTTCCAGACGATTATGTTCCGCTATATGAGAAATGCCGACTCTAGAATTTCCTTGCGGATGATTCAGCGCTAAATTATTTAAATTTTACGACTATCGGGAAAAGCGAAAATAAAAAAAATAACTATTTTATTGCATCTGCTTTGACAGTTCTTCGAAAGCAAGGATTCGAGCATTCTGGGGTATTTCAACGACGATGAATTGATAATTGTTGACCGATTTTTGTTGACTCTCTAATCTATTGAAAACTTATTAAAAGTGTTGTGTCTCGTATGAAAATAGAAATTGTGCACAAAGAAGTGACTTTTAAATACCTCGGTCAAACCTGTTCAACGCAACCAAATTATGATCGTAACGATGCCACGCTAGACGTCCCGCTGGTTCGTTTGTATAAATTTCTTGATTTTGCGGGGAGGATTAGTGCCTTTAAAGAATGTTTCGGGACGCGCGACGCATCGTCGATCACACAAACAGCGATTAGTTGTCCCTCGACTCTTCTCGATGTCGCGCGCTTTGTTTCTTTTTTTTCTTATTTCCCTGTTTGTTCTTTTTTTTATTAATAGCGTGCTATACGCATATAAGTTTCGCGCGCTTTAGTCGATCGCGAGATTGGGAGTGTAGGCATTTAAAAATGAAAGATTTATTTATGTAATCGCTGATCCCTTTTTTTCTCGCCTTTTGTTCTTTTATCCGGTATCGAATGCTGCAAACGATATAAGCGCATATTCAGCGTAATTTGGACGAAATATGCGACACAAGTGTCGAGTTGATTAATAATGTTATAAGCGAGAAAGAGAGATAAACAGAGAGATTGAAGCACTGGAGTATTGTAAATAAGAGAATGTGTGATGTATTTATATATATAAATATTATAAATAATTATAGAATTATTACAAAGCTAAATAATACAGCTATAATGTTATCTGCATCGACCTACATGGATGAGACGGCACGATGAAATAATTCATTGTGAACGATGAATGATGCGTACGCAAGAGAAAGAAAAACTCGAGCGACTGTGTGTATATTGAATCATTTAAGTGATTGTATGATTTTTAAATTAAAAAAAATGAATATAACGAAACAACATTGCGAATATATTATATGAAATTGCCGATGAAGAATGACGGTTGGCGTACTGTTGGCGGTCTAACCGCGCGTACGTCCGACGGCGTATTAAACTGAATAAACTAACGAGAATAGACATACGTATATGAAAAAGACAGCTCTTTTTATTTGTATCATTTATATCCCACATTCCTTTTTAATCACACGCACTCGCTATATCCATTTTCAATGTGTCTTATTTCAAAACGTTCTTTTTTTAATTCTTTCTTATTCGTTTTAGCAGAGTACTATCGTTTATATCTATGGTAGTTTATACAATAGTTACCTCCTAAGAATATTTATTTTTAGGATCAATCCTCAAGTATTTTAATCATTGATCAGAAATAAATAGACCGACTCAGCTCGCATAACGGCCGTAGAAACTTGTAATCAGCGCATTCCGATTCGAAAGCCATAAAATAGAGTCAATCGAAATGATTGGCAAGTCTTTCTATACGCGTCTATTTTCGTTCATTACAAAACACGCCATTCGATCACGTGCGACACACACAGACACACAGAAAACCGATATATGTACATAAAACTGCAACGCAACATATGGAACTCGAAACTCGCTTTCCGCCCGATATTGCAATTAAACGTATAATAGAAGCACCGATGAAAGCCGCATATTATTCAGCGGAAGAGCAATATATAAAATGATTTTTCGCGACTTTCGCAGCGATCTCGCTCGCTTCGTCGAGTCGAATAATTGATCGGCCCTGGTTTATTTAGAACGACGAGCCGAGTCTCTCTGATGCTCCGCAGAGATTGTCGCTGATGTAACAATGGCTCTCATTTGTTTCGCATTAATTCGCTTGCTGCGTGTCGCGTTATATTATGCGATATATATGTATACGTCGTGTATCACGTATCCTTTTTCAACAACAGTCAATTATCAATTGTTTTTCGAATCATCAAACGCGTTCCTTCAAGCACCAAGAAAAATTCATTCAACGAAAAGCACACTGACTGACACATCAGCATCACCGCAAGCTCTCCGCATCAAGTCGCGCGCGCGCTATTCAAATCGGCATATCGTACTTTGTCTTTTTCTTCTTTGATAATATGTGTGCAAGAATATCAAATCGTGCGCACGCCCGACAAAAAGATCAAAGTATAGAAAAGAGAGCTGTGTACTGGCTTGCTCGAAAGCGGGTCATCAGCTCGTTAAGAATCGACGATGTCAGCGCTGACCCGCCACTAAACGACCAGCCACGCGATAATGCTGTAACTGCGCTTCTGCAGCCGCTCATGCATTGTGTCTGATGTATACACACACATAGCGGGCGAGGGTTCGAATGTCGCGCCAAATGAAATCGTATATCCCGGGGCTTATCCCTGCGGCGCGAGAGGTATGCATTTCTTTTTTTTCTCTCTCGTCTCGGGTTGATACGCGCTCTCCGTTGCACTATGCATTTTTTACGGCTATTTTTAGATGCCTTCGGTACTGAAGCGCTGTGTTTTTGTGTACGTATTATGGACTGAGAAGTAGAAAAGCTTCTTTTCTTGGGATTGTGCGCGATGCTTATTTTTAGAGAGGGACTTATTTACTTATGATGCTTTCTGTGATATCTGCCTAATGCCAATAAAATCAGATTTATTTTTATGCATAAACTTGCCGATAAATTAAAAAATCAAAGAGTATTATATCTATCTACTATCAGAATTATTATTCGCGGTTAATCGAAATATTAAAGATCTATAAAGTCGATGAACTGAAATCGATGACAATTATAAAAGCGTCGTTTGTTCAAATTTTCGAAAGTTCAAAAGTCAAAGGAAGAGTATTGTATTAGTACTCGATCGCTCAAATTTGACACTTTTATGCCACGTTATTTTCCATCCGCATAGTGTTCATCACTCTTCATTCGAATTAGGCCGCATCGCGCGCCAATAAAATACGGCGACGGAACGCGTCAATAAAGCGAAAAAAGGGATAGTAGGAAAACAAAATGCCAGTGTGACATATGGAACCCACGTGCCGCTGTTAAAATACAACAATACACATAAGTTGCTATAGCCGTGATCGTCTTCCCACGCCATAATTGGTTTCTCGTTCGCAGCTCGCTTATTGTTATGAAAAATAATAAAAACTGACTTTAATATATACTATACAAAATGTTTGAAATTCAAAGCTGGTTTTTATATTTAATGAAATAATCGCGCAACACCTCGTTGAAAAAAAATACAAGCGCAAACTTGGAAAATTGTTCATGACACGCAGCTCTCGCATGTCGCAAGTATTATAGTGTGTACTTAGCACTGAACGAGAAAAAAACATTTTTGCACGCACTGCTTTTTTCAGCACGAAACTCGCTGAAAAGTTTGCTGTTGTTTCGAAAAAAAACATTCAAGCGCTCTCGTGAAACTTTTTTAATAAATATACAATAACAGCACGCGCGTTCACTTACACTGCTGTATCTATTATATATGTAAGCTTTTATAAACACTTGTATTTATATATACAGTCGAAGATAAAAATTAATTAATTACGACCGAGTATATTTTACAAACATGAAAGTAAATCAAATTTTTTCATCAATGCTGTAACGCATATATACGATCAATACCTGCAACGACAGCCAAACCCTCGCAACCGACACATGTCGCATATCCTGCACGAAAACCACAACAGAAAAAAAATACACAGCCCTTCGCGCAACGAGCCATAGAGTATATACGCATACACTGCACTTGAACGTCATAACACAGCATCGATAATTCCCAAAGGCGGGTGTAATCATCAAAGCGATTCTTTTGTGTAGCGACCAATTGTTTTCGAGACTCTCCCCTGATATACATACATATCGAGGGCTCGCTGTTATAATTGGCTCACTCTTGCTTTGTTGTTATTATTATTCGCCTCTCACTCGATAAAACTCTCTATACATACTATCCGTATTAATCGTATACGTGTCCTCTCGAGGACTTGCGTTTGCACTGTGTACCAGAGTGTGTGTAACTTGCCATGTTGCGACTATATAATTGCGGAGCTGAACTCCTTGGATGTTTGCGTTCGCTTGGTGAACTACACTTTGGCACTAATTAATCTACACGTTCTACGAGTGAGTATATATTGCTTGAAAATAAAAAAACGTGGATTCAAAATGACACGAGAGTAATTATAATATACGATATATTGTGGAGGCGTAAAACATAATTTATCGGCGCATTTCGAATTCGCGAATTTTTCGGTTCGCTTAATTATGCGGAGAGTTGATTTAGTGCGTGTGCTAAAAACGATATTACAGAGTGCGTTTGCATAATATACTGCTCTTGGACGACAGTCGAAGGAGAATACAACTGTGTGACACATCGTAAATGTAACGCGATTTACAATGCGCGAAAAATGTAAATTTTTATGTATTATGTACGCGTGGGCGAGTGAAACACTGTGTATATGTCTGATTTTTAGTTGCGATGCAACAATACTGTCTTTGTACATACATATAAATTATACACACGATACCACCTCAGCAGAATTACTCTCGTGATTGTATATTGTTATGGAGACTATTTACAGACGTCGTAATATATATAATGGTGTGTGTAATCATACACTGAATTCTATTTATCTGCTGTATAACAATTATCTCACATTCAAATTCGTACAAATTTAAATCGATTAAATGGAATTTGTATAGACACCTTTTACGCAATGCTTGTATAATATACTGCGAAACGTTATATTGTTCGGTTGATTGAAAAACTATACATTGCAGTTAGTTGAATGAAGGATGAGTACAGATTGAAACGATAAAGAATGTAAGCGAGAATAATTGAGATCGTGTATATGTGGTTCGCGTGATTACATATATTGTTCGCAATGCGCGAAATAGAGTTAAGAGGTTCGAGAGTATATATATAAGCGGATACTATAGACAGTCGATATGTTGCTATAATAAATGTTACACACACGAGAATATAAGGGAAATTATTATGGATCTCTATTGTCAGTTAAACAATCGCTGCTAGACAGTGCGGAGCTGCGACTGGAATTGGTATAGAGGATAATGAATACACTGTTTATGAATGAATGAAGAATAAAATAAAATGCATTAAAGTATAACATGACGCATTCGTATTGTTATTTTTTAATACAAGATTTACCGAGATCAAAAAGTAAAATCTATAAACAACGATTTATTATTAACAACTTATTTTTTGTATTATTTACAATTTTGTTCAAAGGAAAAATATAGTTTCCAGTAAGATTTATACAATTTTATGTAAAGTATTTATCAAATATGTATACTGGTATATGTAAACTAGATAGTTTATTGATAGTTACTTATTATTTACTCTATATAAAATGTATATATAGACAAAATTTTTAAGAAATTGTTTTTAAATATTGACAATTTGTTGTTTCAATATTGAATGTATAAACATTATTTATTACAAACGTTTGGCGTAGCACAAGCCCGTATATGTACGGCGTGGATATATTGACTTTCGTAAAGTTTCGGAAATTTCATTCGTAGTTTGAAAAGTACTAGTAAGATACTGTGCGGTCGACTTTAATACCATTTGTACGGCTACAAGTACACCCTTTTGATATAGCTTTGTCCGTATTATGGAAGACAATATTATTCGTTTAATCGATACAAAGCATATTTATAACAAAGTTGTGATGTACTTACACAACGATTATTCAAGTTTGAAGTTCGGTAACGGGGGAAATTATAAAGAAATTTTTATAATTTGAGTATCGTGAACAAAGTTTATGAAATATATAACGCAGTTTAAGATATTAGGTTTGTTAACTTCTCTATAAAAAATATTCATGTGTATCTATGTACATGCATTTGCAAGTGTGTATGTACAATATTAAAAAGGCTTTAAAAATACGCAAAAGTTTCATAGCAAATGTACTTTGTCGTATTAACAACTAAATACTAATCAGGTATAAGACTCGCTAATCACTAATAATATACGGGTGAAGGACTCAAGAACTACTTCTACTTTAAGCGTTTGATCTCAGTGATTATTATTATTGTTGCATCGTTTGCAGTATCGAATACTGATTTGTAGTGTCAAGAAAATGTGTTAGGCACTGCGTGAATTTCACGGTAATTGATATATAAAATCTAACTGTGATAAGATAGAACACAGAATGTTTGAAAAACTAATCTGTTTCACTTTGATAAACTCGTTATCGGTATTTCTATTAAGCCGATGGTTTAATCTGTTTATTTGTAAAACTTTCTACTATAGTTGACGTTTAAAAAAGAATCTTCATGAGCATAAAAAAAAATGATTGCAGCCCAAGATTTACTCAACTTCAGTCAATTCATTCGCAGGAAAACGCGGGACTGCCTCGAGAAGTATAAGCGTGCATTTCTCAGAAAAGCAACGCTAACTCGAGTAATCATTATACGAGCATCGCGTCCTTCGCCAATCAAAAACTTAGCAAGCGCAGTATAGGCATATTATCACGCGAGGAATTTCTCGAGCAATTTGATGAGGCTCTCGATTCCCTCCAAATAGTTGTTGTCCAGTTCACCATCTTGAGCAGGAAAAACGTGGGCAAAGTCAATCATGTAAACCCGAACCCAATTCTGCTTCTCTTCGCAGGTGCTACTGAGCTCGTGCAGCAGAGCCGCGTAATCCTCTTTCATCTGGATTATATCCGCGTCGAAATTATTGGAGTACGAGTGCGTCCGGACGAGCTTGTGCACCGTTATGTCGGGTAATTTCTTTGGTGTGTGCTTTTTCTCGACGCTGTCGTTGGAAAGATGAATTTTAATTAATAACCCGTCACAAAATATAATAAGAACATTTAAAAAGCTCTACCTGAACGAATCGTTGATAAACTCAACGCTAGCCTTCTCAGGCAGCGTCTCGCAGTTCTGCAAGCTTATACTCCTCTTGAGTGTCTGTAACCTGTGAATAGTCCGATTAATCCTGGGACTCCTCGTCGGCGAGTCGAGCTTCGGCGAGCCTGGCCTCTGCGACAACAGACACCCGCTACTTCCTTTGTACGACGATTTATCAAGTAGCTTCGGTGAGCCAGGCCTCGGTGACAAAAGTCCCCCACTGCCTCCTTTATACGCGGATTTGTCGAGCTTCGGGGGAAAAGTGAAGATGCTGCTGTTGCTGCTGGGTGAACTGAGGGGCGACGGAGTCGCGGTAAACCTGCCGATCTGGTTGAGCGAACCGAGACTACGAGCCGCTCCGGAGAACGTCTTGCTACGGTTGACCGGAGCTCTCAGAAGTGACTCCGCGAAGCTGTTGTTCAACTGGCGACGCATGTGGTGACGCAGTCGCTTTGCGTCGTAGGCGATGAGTAACGAACTCGAGAAGATGCGGTAGCGACGTTGTTCCCGGAACAAGGACAGGATTTTCCAGAGGATGGAGAGCAATCGGACCACCAGGTCTCGACACGGCGGTCGGTTCGGTGTTGCGTTTAGGAACATCTCCAGAGCTGTGGAAATAGAATAGAACAAATTATTATTCCGTTCGCGACTTCGCAGAAAACTTATTCATAATCGATTCGACTCAGTCATTCGAGAATACCAGTCGACTTTGCATAATCGTATCGTCCACATATGATTTTTCTCGACAAAAACAACGTACGAATGACGGTTAACTCACCTTCGACAAGTGTCTCGGAGTTCAACTGCTTGCCGTAGTTTTTGTCGTACTTCCTGAGGTTACCGGCGGGTACGCGGTAGACCTGGAAACCAGGTATGCAGAAGCCATAGGCCTTCTTCGTCTCTATGTACTTGAGATCTTCACTGGCGCGTTTCTCCGGGGTGGCCAGAGGATCCCAAGTCCTGCGTCCAATCTTCACGTCCATCACGCAAGGCTCCGACATGCCGTCGGTTATGTCTTCCAGCTCCAAAAATTTGATGCCTATCAAGTTGATTATTTGATGATTTTTATTGCCAATTTGTATTTTGAAAAAGTCTGTCAATCTAAGATACAGCTGTAGCTTGGATTTATCTATCAATATGTTATACTTGACTGATTAAATAACACACTCGATACAATTATCGAAAGTATGTACAATAAATCGTTCAGTTACATTATATACGTTCACAAGAAATATTACTTATGATTCTTTTTTTTACTAAATAACTGTCAGTATACGACACGGTTAAGAAAAACTTGAAAGCAGAACAAAGCTTTTATACAGAAATTCACTAACGTTTGTCAAAGACCTTCATCTCCTTGGTCCCATAGTACATCGGCGTGTATTTGGACAACTCCACGTCGGTCGGATGTCCTGAGACACTGAGGTTCTCGTAGAAAGCCATCTCTCGCTCGCCTTGCAATGGATTCATGATGGGCTTTAAAACCCTGCCGCTTGGACCGCGTAACATCCCTGCGAACATATAAATTTGCATAAAAATGTTTGTTATTGCTGCTATATGTTTACAAATCGAGTGATTTAAGAAAAATGTTGTGTGCACTCGATGATAAATTTGATCGCAAGTGAAATATAGCTGCTTCGCAAAGTGAATATACTTATGTTCTTGTTAGAACATTCGATTTGACACACATTGCTGCAAAAAAAGTCTACAATTATTTTATCGTGTAATAATGAAAGATACCCATGTATTTGTGATCGAATGACAAACGCGATAAAAAGAGAGATAAAAAAAGAAGCCGGTTGAAACCAAATGAAAGTAAAATCATTGTTATCAGGTGTCAGTAAAGTTCGTGGCGAGAGGACTTTCTCGGTAAATTATTTTTCTTTCTTCGAATTAACGCTGAAGATTTATATCATTATCGTCGTCTGAAGTACAAAAAAAAACTCGGTGGAAGTATCAAGATGTATAGAAAAATTCTTACGCAACGACGTTGTACATCTCTTTGTTCTAAAAATTAATAATTTATTTCGGATTCCGCGGTTTGTTAAATTAAGTATCAGAGCTAGATTTATTGATTGTTCTTTGTATGACAGTTTAATAGTGCCTATTTCTGCCGCAGCGAGACGACTTTTGGCATGAATTTCGGCGTTAATTATGCACGAATCTTTTTAAGCCCATATTTGGTTATTTTAAGTATACGATAAACTAATTTATAAAAAATGTGTATTAATTTATATTCAAACAAAACTATCGCAATCTATATCACTCGAAAACTACAACGTCACACCCACGTAGTTTCGCCGACGAAAACAAAGAAATATCGATTGTTGCAACTATACATCACGTACACGCACACACGTATAATCCAACGTAATGATGATGTGATTTTAATCCCTAATTACAGCAATTTCGCATAGATCTCTCTAATGTAATCCTTTCGTTCCTGCTGCCACTGATTACACTGCGCACACCGGTTGTTATTAGTTTCTCGATATACCCGCGAAGCATAATTAAAACGTACGTAACTGTTAAACCTCGACCGCTACTACTACACATTATAATATAACACCGGAATCATGTGCACAATCGCCATCTAAATTACAGACAAAAATAGGAAAGCCGAAAAAGTATTATAGCCTATTATTAATAATAATAATAAGAAAAAAAAAATTCACACCAGCCTACCTATTTTGTTGTTGTCGAGACCAAAAGGATGTCCGGCCACTTGAGTCTCGAGCAGTACAGTGCCGTCGGGTAAGTCACTCGGAGGCGGTGGCTGCTGTTTCTGCTGCTGCTGAGCAACCGCATCCGGACTCGCGACGACGTCTCCGCCGCCGTCGTGCGGCGGACTTGCCATCTCTCGCTTTCTTGGCAGCTTTCGTGATTACGTCGTCGGCTTCTCTGCGATTACGTTTCTGTGCGGACAGGAGAGAGAGAGAGAGAGTAGATTTAAGTATGTTGTGGTTTGATTGGAGCGTTCTTGTTGTTTGTTTGATTAACATTATTTTATCTTTGACGGAAATGGAAGTGTTTCGTTATATATTGAACTTACGATATTGGATAAAAAATTGTTTAATTTGCACGAGGAATGACGATGTAACGGTTTACATCACAATAATCAAGACATTTTCAAATGACTAGGTACTAGTACTATATTATGCTGGTAGAATCTAAAACTCGACTTGAAGACTTAATCTCGAAGCTAATTGACTGATTAATAAAGTGCAGCTGCGACTGTCGTGAATCGCCGGATTTTTATCAATATCGGAAAATTTGGAGTCGAATGTAAACACACGAGCCGAACGAATTTGGGACGATTCGCTTCGGTATTAAAGTAAGCGTAAAAAGTGAAGAAACAACGTGAGAAAGGAATATCTAATCTACCCACACACACACACAAGTCTTACCTAATCCGCTCATTATCTACTTCGATGTACTCAGCTGTATATATATATATATATGCAAGCTCGAATTTTACTCTACGAACGCGTTATCTTTATATTAGTAGCTATAATATAATCTTTATAGAAAAATTCTCGCGTCGTCGAACGCGCAGGTAAAATATATAGAGAAAAGTGTCAAGTGCAAAGGTAAACAAGTGTATAGTCGTTGCGGAAACAATTTTGAAAGCGTTTTTCCGGGAAAGCGCGCACATTGTCTAAAATATTAGTCGCGTTAAGGATGAACCGTTAGACGCGAAAGAGCAAACACAATAAATCCGACTTTTACATAAGCGTCTGTGTGCAGCGCGCTTTATTTGATACTGTTTATGCGCGGCTTCGGCTCTATGATTCACGTGAAATCGTTTTTATTTTCTTCGTATATACACGAGCATATAGATATAGACATTACACACGCAGTTACATAAGTCAGTTGTCAAATTAACCATTAGGCAGTAAAATTTAACAAATTTTTTTTTTTCGATTACCTTCAGTCACTCGTAAACTTCACACACACACACGCCTCAATTGAGTAAAAAGAACAATGCGTTTCTCAGCCGTTCCCGGAAAGTCGTTATAATAAAGTCAACAAAGAAATAGAAATCTTGATGTCATTCGTTTCACGTATCTATATATATGCATACACTCCTTTGTGCAAAATCGTTCAGACCCGACTAAAAGTCTTTCCATTTGTCTTTTCCTCCCAAAACTATATATATGCAAGTACCCGAACTCGTTCTCACATGATACGAGCAAGTCACGCGTATCGCAAACAAAAAAAAAAAAAGCTCTCGCCGAGTGAACGACGAAAATCCGTCTGTTTACATTTAAAAAAAAAAGAAGCAAAGCTTAGTCAGTCAGTGAAATAAAAATGGTAATCGCTATATGCCTTCTTCAAAACAAACGCATATCTCAGGCAAGCACAGCAGCACACGCGCCATTCGAATTTGTAATTCAAATTTCATAAGCGAACGCCGCCGCCGCTTCCGAAGCGCGCTCTAATCGCGCCATCTACAAACTCCACCACGTGAGCTCTCTACGACTTTTATATATATGTATACAGTGCGAGTGTACTGTACGTCGTTACAGAGACATGAGTATTATAGGCATTGTATGAGCTATATACGTTTGTAGTTTATAAGCGAGTGATAGAGAGATAAGCGCGCGCGGTGCTCCGTTATTAAAATTGGAAAAATGAATCCCGCGGTCTCGTGACTATACGACTTGATTGATCGCTATTGAACGTATTACATACATCAGAAAATATGCGAAAACACTGCGTGCTAGACCGAATATAAAGCCGACGACGAAATAGTAATTCTCCGAATCGATAAATCATAAATAAAATCGCCAGCTTTACGCTATAATACTCACTTGCAAATCAAAACAAAATCAGCTGATACGTACACTCCGGCGTTCTGCAACATAACCTCAGATATATAACCTGTGTGTTTCCTCGTGTAGCAGAGAGACAAGTATACAGTGTATATACACACACACAGTCCTTTGGAAAGAACAACACAGCCGGATATTTATATTCGCAATCGAGGTGAGAGATATGCCGCGTCAGTTTCCGAGCGCGCGCTAGATCGAACTGCGGCGGTTGCAGCGCTGAGATAGGTGCTGTATTATTGCAGCGCGCACACGCTTGATTGCAGTACAGTATAGCATATTATAGTGCCGGGGGCTATACTCTATACACTACTACTCGCATATGACGTGCGCGCGCGCCCGCCAGGGGGATTTATGGTGTGCGTTGTAAATCATTTTTATATACAATCTTTTTTTTCAAGTCAGCTGATTTTTTTCCAAGTTCTTGTGGTTGATCATTCTGATATATAGGTATTACCTATACTTCCTTTTCCTCTTGTGCTGCTCGGTGTAGTAATGCACGACAGATATATTCTCGATTCGAGATAAGTTTATACTGCAGTGGAGCGTGGGTGTTACAGCTATAGGTAAACACTTAGGCTTTTTGTTATCATCCGCCGAGGACTCGTGGATATATATATATACGTGCGCACTCGAACGTAAATTGACCGTCAGAGAATTTTTTGAGGATCGCTTTTTGTTGTGTTGTTTTATCGCTTTTTCATGTTAATGCACGAACATTATATATATACAACATCGCTCGCTGCGTGAGATCTCATTGTTATAATCTGGATACTTTTATTGCTCATAAGCAATTAAATTCTCGAGGCGTGGAGAGAATGACGAATGCGGGCGTGACTCTGATGGTGCGAATTATTGCATCTTTGCTTCTGTTTTTTCTTTATTAGAAGAAGCCTGTACTGATTAAAGGAATTCGGTAGATTAATGAACTAATGGTATCGTTAGATAAGAAGCTGTAAATAATAGTTCGTGTGTATACTAAACTTATGTTGACAAATTACGTACTGCCAAGAAGATTCATGATATAAGCTCTATTGCATTCGAGGAGGTATAACAATTTAAAAACTCACTGATGCAAGTGATAATAGGATTTTGTTGATCCCCTGACGTCGCTTATTTACTGCGCACGCACTACACGTTTGAAAGAAATCCTGATGCTCTTTATTGGATGATTTGAAAATTCGAACGTCGTTTATTTAGCAAATCAGCTGTTTCAGAGCAGCTGATACTTCGATTACTGTCCAAAAGGCGGCGACACCTCCTGGAGTCATGCTGCGATTGAAATATTTTTCCCGCCGTTGGGAAACGTAAAAAAAACGCGTAGTCCAACCTCACTTTTTTTCTTTGTTCGTCAGTTGCGTTGCTGTATTTGATTCGACGTGTTCAGGTGATATATGATGGACATTGTCGGTTTCCTTTTCAAATTAAAATGTTTATCATTTCGTAGTTCTCATAATTAACGTTTGGTCATTAGTTGGCTTGTTGTGTATCAGAACTTGTTTACATGCAATGGTGTGATTGTTATTAATAAGACACTGACAAAGAAATATACAGTAACTCCGATTTGTTGTGTTGTTTTCTAAACGTCACCTTGGACGGATCTATTCTCGTTCTTAAGTGAACTTTTTATTGCAACTTATATGCGAGTATGAAACATTCTTTTGTTGCATATGCAGTTCTTTTTTTAAAAAGAAATTTCTTAAATTGCGTTTGAGTTGTTGAAGTTATTAATTACACTTTGTATCACTAAAAAATCCATTTATTCATTTCCAAAGTAACTTATAGTTTAAATCATACTTTTCATTATTCCGTATAGTTTATTTAAATTATACTATAATTTACTTATGTAGAATAATTTATAAATATTACTATAATTGTCACTTTTCATTCTGATTATTAAACATTTATTTTATTAATTTTAATTATATTAGAGATAAGAATAGATAAAAAAGGAATCTAATTTTCTTACAAAACCTTAAGTACTCTTACAATAATTTATGATAGTGGTAGTTAGAATTTATGCAGTCCATTTCATACATCGTGTATCAAGATGAGTTCCAAGGCATTTAGTAGAACAGTATCTAGCTCCACAAGGAATGCATGTGTAGTTGCTTGGAAAACCACATACAGCACAAAAATGTCGTTCAGGGTAGCATGAAGGTGGAGCTTGTGCTGTACTGTAGTTAGGACCATTACTATTGTAGTTTAAGTCTTCTTCTACAAGTTGGACAAAATTTTTTCGAAACCTCTGTTTAAAGTATTCAGCTGTTCGGGTCTTTCTTTTTCGAGATGCATTTTTGTTATCTTCTTGGAACTTTGGTGCTTTTTTGCTCATAACTGAAACAACAATTATGATCATTAGTCTATTTCTTTACATAATTAGAATATTCATAGTGAGACAAGCAAATTTACCCAAATCAGCATGAGGATCTTCGTGGAAATTGTCTTGCTCCAAAGCTTCCAAGGCTTTTCTCTGCCTACGCTTTCTAGACTCTTCATCAAGGATGCGCTTTTGGATTGCATCTTTTATTCTTCCCGATTCTCGTCCAGCCATTTTGTATTAAAAATATTATTACTTGATGTTGCAATTTATTTAATCTTCGAATATTTATCCTTCTTTTTCAGTTATTGGAAATGAAATACGATCCATCAGGTCATCTACTTTTGTTTGTAAAGTGTCTAATATATCTTGGGAAATGAATAAATGTCTCTCGTCTAAATCCTGAATAATGAATTTTTTTCCTAAGGCAAAGGTTTCATCCAGATGCAACAGGAATTGTTTCATAGCTTCATCGCTGAAAAATTATAATCATTATTAGTTATTATAAATTACATAGTTATACTAAGATTAGCTATCAATTTTATACAGTGCCAAGATGTCAAAAAGGAAAAGAGTTACTGCAGATGAAAAAAGAACTCGAATGCTAGGTTATTTCCATGAGAAAAAAGAATTTTTCACTCTAAAGGAATTGGAAGCAGCTGTACCAAAAGAATGTGGAGTTATACAGCAAGCTGTAAAAGATGTTCTTCAAGCTTTGGTTGATGATGGATTAGTGCACTCTGATAAAATAGGAACATCAGTTTACTTTTGGTCTTTTCCTGGGTAAAGCATATTTTTTATTCATCAAAAATTTAAATGAATACATTTCATTTGATTATAATATAAAAATCTGTTATTCAGAGAAACAATACCAGCTTTAGAAGCTCAAATAGGAGAAACAGGAAAAAAGATCCTCACTCTAGAGACAAAACTTCAACGATTAAAATGTGATATTCAAAAAGAAGAAGTTAGTAATAATTCTTTATAAATTACTTCTATAAAATTACACGAGTACTGTGCATAATAGTATTTCTCTTCTCTTCATATAGGAAAACAAAGCTGATTTTGAGAAAACAAAAGCTATATTACAAGAAATCGAGATATTAAAAACTAAGGAAGAAAAGTTGAAGAAACAAATAATGAAATTCAGTGATGCTGATCCTGAAGTGATTGCTGAACTTAACAAAAAAGTGAAGGTAAACAATGTCAAAAAGTTTATAGTTTTGATATAATCACCGGAAAAAAAATTCATATTTAATAATTATGTTTATAGTTTTACAAGGATGGTGCCAACACATGGACAGACAACATATTTAATCTGAAAACTTGGTGCAACAATAAATTCAACATTGAGGAATCAGAACTGAATAAACAATTTCGTATTCCAGAAGACCTTGACTATCTAGAGTGAAGGAACAAAACAAACAAACAAGGGATTGTAAAAATGACTACAAAACCAATCTTCAAAATCAAATTTATATTAACTACAATGGAAGGGGAGATAATTGATTAGAATTTTGACAGAACTTACCATTCAACTAAAATCCCTTTCTGAACATTTACCATCGCGGCGGCTACTAACGTTTTGCGTGCGCGTTGGAAATTTCTAGGTTATGCCCCGAACTACGAAACTTTGCTAGACTATAGTCTCGCAATGTTTACGGAACTAGTATATGTATATCGTAAATTGAACTACAAAAAGAAAAAGAGAATCTCATATAATTTATAAAATTAAAGAGTTTATATTTATATCATCAATCGAAATTCAATGTTGCATTTATATTTAAAGGCTCATTAATAGCTTTGTAAGTTAGAGTATGAATATTAATTGAAACGTATTTAATTCGTTTATAAGATAGTTATAAAGTTTGTATTTTTCTACAAAATAAAGTTATAAAATTCTATTTTAAAAAACTTTTCAACTTATTTGTAAGAATAATAAATGAACATTATACGTAGTGGTATTTTAAATAGGTAAACAATTGGTACGTTTAAAAGCGAATTGCCAACATTGGTAGTCACTATAAACGCGAATTGATGCAATATTTCTCGCATAAAAGATAATGAGTCACTTGGACGATAACAACATATCTACAATATAACATAATTTTTCACAAGACCATAATATTATAACTATTCCATAAGAAATATTTCCTTTTTAAATATGCTTTAATGCAATTTAATTAACCCCTTTTTCAGTTCTAAATTCCACCACCAAAATTAAGCGCCATTACCGACTCTGATCCAAAATTACACATCCGCATGCAAGTCAAGCCCAATTGCGTCAGTTCATGAAATACCTTGACATCGACGAAGGCGCGCGCGCGCGCGCGTGGTGGCAGCAGCAGCGGCGCTGCGATCCGCGGCGAGTTCTCCTCTCGGCAGTTTCTATCGATCGAGCGCTCGCCCCTTTATTCACGGTCGAACGACGGTCGAGTCACGTTCAGCAGTTCGTACTCGCGCCTGTAAAAGCAACTAAAGGTGAGTAATAATCACACGTCACTACTTTTATCTAACGGAAAAACCTTCTATAGGCCCTAATCAAACCAACTAACCCCATCCTAACCCCAAACGCCTCGAAAAAACGAGTCTTTCGCAGCTGCGAACGGTCATTCTCTCTCTCGCGAGTGCATAAAACACCATAGGCGGAAGCGTTTCTGGTTTTATCCGCGCGTGGCTTGTTCCAGGCACGCTGACACGTGCTCCGACGATTCTCCAGATTGCTCGTTTTCTTTTTGTACGTTTTTCTCTCGAGAGACGTGTGAAATTCCGGGGTGCGTGGGCGAACTCGCGCTTTTTCCACCCGCCTGAAGCGCAGAGGATTTTTCATTATGTAACCGAGAGACGAGCGCAAACACTGCGGCCGTGAGCCAGTGCTCCACTGACTCGATTTTTTCCCCTTGAAAGCGTCGTTGATAACGATTCCGTGAGACTCCAGGTTTCTACCTCTGTATCGAGAAGCTGTAGTTATAAGTGTCAGTTCGCGGTTTTTCTCCCGAAGGAATGACTGTCGTACAATGGAGTCGCGGCGCCCTTGGAAAATTCGAGACGTCCGCTAATACAGTTGCTGGGCCGTCTGCCAGAAATTCACGCGTCGTCTGTCAGTCTCTATATATACGAGATACGTCACAAGGACGCGCGGGGGTTATTGCCGAAAAAAGAAACTTGTCGAATTTTCTTTTCATTTTCCATGGGTTTATGTAAGGGAGATTCTGGAATACGAGAATAGCTGATGTATACCTATATATGTATAAATACCTATGTAGAAGAGTCAGGGGGGAAGAATGAGTAGGCGGGGACTCGCGCGTTCAAAGTGCAAGCGCAAGCGCTCTGCAGCTGCTCTCGAATAAGATGCTTATCTGCGTATGCTCTACATATATAGCAAATTTCTGACAGATTAGATTAAGGTCACTGTCGAATCGTGACATTTTTTTCGCGGGGAATTTTTTTTTTTTTTTAACGTCACGAGGTTTTCTTGTTCTGGAGGCTTCGGTATAAGACTGCGTTTTTTGGAGCGAGATGGGCGTGACATAGATTTAAATTTCAGAGAGATGTATATTTCGAAAGAGAGCTGGAGATGAGAAATGACTTGACGATGGATTGGCGCGAATTAGATTTTTACAGTGACCTCGATTTATTTCACAAATTTTGGGTAATTTGCAAATGATGTTTGTGTGTTTGCTTATATGTACGACGGCTTATTTGCAAATCGTCTGCCGTGACGTTGCATAGACTCAAGTTTTTTCAACTGATGACGTCAAAGCCACCGTACAACAGACTGCCATTGTACACAAGTGTCGTCCAAAAAGGAAAAATGTTTAATTGATATAACAAACATAGAGCATTTCTGCTAATTGGGTAGTTTTACAGAAAAAGAAGTTAGCTTGCCTAATCGGAAATTTCCGAATCTGATTAAACTTTGAGTCTCATGTCAGCTGTGTGGCTGTAATGAATTTTTTTGTTATACTTATAACGCGATAGCTAAACGTCTTATACAATGGATTATGTAAAAATCATTTCGCAATATGGGACAATAAGGATGAAACGAATTTTTTTTCTTACTTTGCACATATGCATGAGTCAGTGTATATATGCCATTACTTTAATTTAATTGAGTTTATCAAAAACTAATTATTTTTTTACAGAACTTCAAATATCGCTATCATCGAACATTGTACTCAGTTTGCGAAATGTCTTGCAAGAGCACATCTCTTGGGAAACGTTGTCAATTAAATTACACAAAACACATATAATAAAATTAATTTCGCAAAGTCTAGTCAAACGAAATTCATCGCCTGTAACTCATGTTTAAAAATCGCCGCGAACTAGCGATTATTTTTAATTCCGCGTACTTATAATACACCCGTTGCGTAAATATTTTTATAATACGTTCTGACGATATTTTTTTTCGTTATAACTATAGTGTCTTTTAGCACACGATAAGAGAGACGCTATTTGCAATTGAACAATAAATTCGCTATAGTCCAAGGATCGAAATGCCAAGGCTGACGTAACGCGCGATGCCAATTGCAAGGTCAAAGTCGGCCTTCCACGTGTGCGATAACGGTATTATAAGTATAGCGGGAGAGGCTCCAATTCATTGTGGAAAATTTAAATCCCTCCCACATCCCATACGAGATAATTTCTCCTATCATGATTGCTGATTGATCTGTTTATGTCTTTTTGCAGATTTACAGTCATGGGTGTCCCAGCTGGTGATGTCGAGAAGGGAAAGAAGGTGAGGAAAACTACTTTTACTTTTGTACAACATATAGGTACTTGTTAAGCGTCACGTGAATCGGAGTTCAATTTTTAAATACTTAGTTGATTGGATTTTGGATAGTATAGCTCTGCAGCGTTTTATTTCTATTGATTAAAATAAACAATGACTCGAACCGACGGCAGCTGCAGAGTTTATAGCGAACATTTTATTCTCTCGTGCTCCAAAAGAAGCGAGGGCAAATTAGCACGTGCGCGTGAAAAATGAGCTCGATGGAATATAGTGACATCTGGCGTTATATATCGAAATCTATAGTTTTTAAACTACGATGCGGTTCAAACTAGCTAAAAATGTGATTTTTTAAAAATGGAGTTGTTTATTTGGGAATAGCTGCTTTGGGAATGTATAAAATTAGAAAGGCGTTGAATTTGAATGTAATTGAAAAAAAAAAATGTATTAGTATCTGATTGGTGTTATGTAAGTTTTAGTGGTCTTCAAAAGAATTGCAATATGATTTGACATTGTATTGATTATAAAGTTTAGAAAACATTTGATCAGATATGACAATTGTATTGTATTCAAGATTTAGATTAACAACGAATAACTTTAGGGATAAAATTAAATATATCAAGCGCTATACAAAATACTTTCAACACAAATATTTACTATTAGTTTATTTGTTTTGTTTTTAGATCTTCGTTCAGAGGTGTGCTCAGTGCCACACTGTTGAGGCCGGTGGCAAACACAAAGTTGGCCCAAATCTGCATGGTCTGATTGGCAGGAAAACTGGTCAGGCTGCAGGCTATGCCTACACAGATGCCAACAAGGCTAAGGGTAAGTGAACTATTTTTAAAAACAATCTATAACAGCAGAGCAATAATGATATTTGAATACTGACTAAAAAATACTCTTATGCCTATACAGGAATCACCTGGAATAAAGATACCCTCTTTGAGTATCTTGAGAACCCGAAAAAATACATTCCGGGCACGAAGATGGTGTTTGCTGGCTTGAAGAAGCCGCAAGAGCGAGGAGATCTCATTGCTTACCTCGAATCGGCTACCAAGTAAACTCAGCAGAGTCCAAGTTCCACCTCAAAGAGATTGATTGTACTGGACGATGGGAACCTTAGGACAATTATCACCGAATACCTCGTCTCAATGGTCGATGCATCTCTCATTCAACCTATGACTCTAATCGCAAAACTCGTGTCGTTTCAAGATGAATGAAGCACCTAGTGAAAATTGTTAATATTGTTAAATAAGTAGGACAAAACATTGTGAAAAAATGTACATTGACATGGAGCTGGCAAGCACCAGCTATGCATTGTCTTCATTGGAAGTATCGCTGTATCGATGATTCGATCTTTGTCAGAGGCGGAGCCTCAAGAACGAACTCGACATTTATTTATTATCACGCCAGTGACATCTGTCCTGTCGATTTATTCATTTCATGTGTTCTCTGCATTAAAATACAGATTCGATAATTGAAACTTAAACCAAATATTAATTTTTTATACCTTCACTTTCTCTTCTTTAAAAATATAAAAATGTTTAGAAAAACAATAAACTGTTGATATAAAAGTGATGTCTTGAATCAATAAGTTTTTTTTGGCTTTTTAAAAATTAAAACTTCAATTAAATTTTTTTTTTATTTTCGAGTAATGTAAACAGTTGGACAAATTATTATTATTATTTTTTTTTTTATGAAACATTTTATCAATTTATTTTAATACCAATATTTTTTACTTTAATTTAAAAATTTTAAAAAGTAGTTAATACAAGATGTTTGATAACTTGAATGTTTGGCGGTCTAGTCTAGCAAGCTGATGCTAAAGAAATCTGCCATATCATATCTCTACTGCTGTGAGAATTACTGATCCGCCAGTATATAAAAGCGGGCTAAATGATCATCGACACATGGGAAAAACGAAAACTCTGTAAATAATCTGGTAAAATCTTTTCTTCTTTGTAAGTTAAAACTAATTTTATGTTGACGCATAAACTTTTTTTTATTTTTTTTTATAATTCTTTCTTTTTGACCTTGCAGTTCCTAGAAGTGTACAAACTACAATCGTCCTAACCTAATAAAAACAACTCAACAAATAGAAAAGCACAGTTTGAACAATGAGCGCAAAAGATAATGATCAACCAAATAAAAAAGTTTGGACAGAAGCTGAGAGATTGGAACTAGCTGCCAAACTTGACAAAGATCTAGAAAGTTATATAGATAATCTTGATAAAAAATCATATTCCGAAGGATGGGCAGAGGATCGTTGGCAAGAAGAGATGGAGAAGCATCCCTTCTTCATGACTCAAATGCCAAAAAACCCTACTGAAGTGTCTCCTCTCATAGAAGGATTGCAGCAATTGAAATATAGCGAAGAGTACAATACTCCAAATGAGTTGGCCCAAAGCTATAAAGAAGACGGAAATTTTAATTATAAATATAAAAAATATCGTCTAGCTATTCTCTGTTTTACCAAAGCTATATCCAGCAAATGTGAGGATGTTGAACTTATGGCTCAATTGTATAATAATAGAGCATTAGCTCAATACCAATTACAAAATTATAGATCAGGTTTGAAAGATTCCAAACAGGCATTGAAGTTAAAGCCTGATTATTTGAAACCACTATATACGGCAGCCAAGTGTTGTTTTAAAATAAAAGATTATGATCAATGTATCAGCTACTGTGACCAGATTCTTAATATGCTAGAGAAAAAGAATGAAATAGATGATGAAATCGTTATTTTAAGAGCACAGGCTGTGAAAGATAATAAAATTAAGCTGAGGGATAGTAGATTACAGGAATCGAAGGAAAAGAAAAATGATAAACTCAAAGAAGAAATAATGAAAGTCATAAAAGTTAGGAATATAAGAACAGATAATTCTGATATATTTTACGATAGTCAATGTCATGTTCACTTTGATGAAACGGGTGAAAATTTGGTTTGGCCTGTAATATTTGCCTATCCTGTAAACGGTCAGACTGACTTTATCAAAAACTTTCATGAAGAAACATTACTCGTAGAGCAACTAGAAGAAATGTTCAAGGAATCGCCTGCATGGGATACTGAAAAAACTTACAAATTAAATGACACTGAAAACACTTTGAATATATATTGTGAAGGTGTTGACAGAAAACCCTATAAAGTGGATATTTTCAAGCCCTTGCAATTGATTTTACAAGATGAAAAGTTTATTGTGAAAAATGGCACACCATGGTTTTTTGTCCTCTTAGCTGATAGTAAAGAAGAAGAATGTTTTTTGAAAGTTTATAGATAATTATGGTGTTTGTTAATGCTTGTTGTATGCTATATTCATTCATTAATCTTAAAAACAGTGATAAAGACTCTTGTAAATTGACATTTATTAAGATTGCCATTACATTTATAGAAAATACATTGTTACAAAAATTGTTCACCACACTAACAGTTTATTTTGTAAAAATTTTTGCATATACATATACAATATTCTTAAGTTTTCTTATAAACAAATAAAATCTTATTTATATATTATATAGAAAATCGTGATTTTATTTCAATGTGATTGCATTTAATATTAATTCAAAAATATTTGAAACATTGTTTATTGCTACCAATGTCTTATTCACTAAATTAAATGATTATTTTAATATAAAAAATAAATACTCTATAATTTGAGATATACGTAATAACGTTTGGTTCACATAACATTGCAAAAAAACTCGCTATACTTAAGCATAAAAAGGAAAAGAGCAATGTTGGATTCCTACTGTTATAGCTCAGCTCACTTTTCATATACCTACCTTATTGGCGCCCCGTGCACTTGACCATCAGAACCATCAAATCTTTTTTACCATCGTTGGCAATGTGCATTACCGATCGACTCATCGACAGATCAAATTCGCATATTTCGCAGTTCACAAACGTCAAACAAAGGACTATGAAGCATTCGATCAGTTTGATAAACATATTTTGTTGCTGTATTTCAACTTTCTTGTATTACTTGCACCGTGAGTAGTTCTATTTTCATAAAAACTGCATAACAATTTGTAGTACAACTGCAACGTGTATAAAAAGTGAGTAACTAATTAATTAAAGTATTTGTATTGTCTTCATATGTTGTGCACAATAAAAGCATAATAATCTCATTCACGCATTTTTTAACGTAGTAAAAAAGAAACAAAAAACAACAATGGATGACAACTCTATCGTCCCCTTTATCAGCTACGAACTTATTGTCGATTATGCGATCTGCGATTCGATCAACATGAACGACATTCCGAGTATCAACCGCCGCGCGGCCATAATCATGGCTTCCAACATGTTTCGTATTCGAAGGGGTCCAAACTTGAACTTGGCCTACGATCCAATCCCGGAATCTCACGATAAAAGCTATAAAGATTTTCTCGGTTACGTCGCCGCCAGCGGACGGATTTCAAAACAGTTTGCCAGTAGGTTTGCAAGATTTCAATAAGAATATCAACTGTGTGTGCTACATCGTCGACGAACAGCAAGCTTACAATTGGATTGGCCACAAGAAGTTTGGACACTCGACCAAAGGTTGGATCAGAATGGCCACATCGAGTCAGCCCATCTCCAGGGTGTCGGTATCTTACGATGTCTTCGTGCATAGAATCGTCACCGGTGTAATGCACCCGCGGAATCTCCTCGGTCGTCAGATCGTACCCAAGCCGCACAACTTCTGGGCAGAGCTGATCGAGAACGTGGAGAAGGCTCACGAAAATAATAAAATATGTTTCTTCGACGATAACATCGCTGATCTCGCTATTCTGAAGGACGCGAGGTGAGTGTGTTTATATTATCTGAATAGAGTTTGAAGACTCGAATAATTGTTTATTTGTTTTGCAGCTACCGTCACATGACCTATCTGCCGTACTTCGATGAGATGTTAACTCTATATTCATTAGTATTAATTCCTCTGATGTTTTTTTTCTTCATGTACAGTTGTTCTGAATATTTAATGTATACTACACATGTAAGATATTTTATATAGATGATAAAGATATATCTGCAATGGCATGAAATATTTTAATAAAACTGATTTTTGGAATTCGATATTTATTGGTTATATAAATATTATTGATGATTTTCGATAAAACTTTAAATATTTTAATAATCAAATTACGAAGTTTTGTAATATATGAAGTCATTCTAAACGATATTAATAATTAAACCAAGCATCAAAAAATATATCATACGAAATTTCGTATCTTTCGAATCTGTAAATATCATTCAGTGAAAATTGCCCTATTGTTTTTCCGCGATTGACCAAACGAAAAACAATTCCGATATATCGATGTATTCTAAAACCTATACTGTAAAAAATTATTTAGCTCACCTTATATTTTTATTTTAAATTTTCTCGTCTCTCTTTGGCGCCACCATCAAATCTGTTTTACCATCAGCAGCGTGCATTATTGTACAGTGCACATTCGCAGTTCCACAATCACGAACGAAGCATCCGATCGGTTGCATCTGCAGTTTGGTAAACAATTTTTATATTATTTTTTTCTGTATTATTGGTGAGTCCTTCTATAAAAAAACTAACTCTTCATAACAAATATAAAGTATACCCGTTATCCTTCGAAATTACAGAAACAAGGAAAACTAATTGACTCGTATACCTGCAGCAACCTGCTCTGCTTTTCGAATTCCTTTGTCGAACAGTGTAGGTAAACAGTGAGATTTCTCGTATTGTATACTGATATTGTTTTCATGGGCGAATAAAAACATAATAATCTCATTCGCATAGTTCAGCGTAATAAACAAAGGTGAACAACAACAATGGTCGACAACTCCGTCACAGCCTTTGTCTCCTACAAGCTGTCAGGCATTTACAGGATCGACAGTCCGATCTACATAAAAGACATTCCGGATATCAACCGTCGCGCGGCCATAATAATGGCTTGCCACCTCTTCCACGTAACGCCGAAATCTTGCGATAAATGCTATAAGGACTTTCGCGCCAACGTCGCCGCCGGCATCTTCAGGCGTATGTCGGATCATGTTCCTACATTGGAGCTTCAAACCAGCATATCTAGTTGGCATTGGCTGCTCGACTCCAAGTGCTACATCGTCGACGATGAGCAAGCTTACAATTGGATTGGTGACGAGATGTTCACATCGAAGGTCAGCGGCTGTCTCGAGATGGTCGTAGCGAATCAGTTTATCGTAGTGTCGTACGACGTCGAAATCGACTGCGACACTACTCGACGGCAGCTGAAGAGCCTCGACGGTTACACCATCGTGCCCGAGCCGCATCACTCCTGGGCAGAGCTGATCGAGGATGTGGATAAAGCTCACGAGGCGAAAAGACAGTATTTCTCCGGTGCCATCGCCGATCGCGCTATTTCCATGAACACGGGGTGAGTATAGGTATGTGCTTTTGAGCCGAATACAGTTTTGAAGAGTTTAATATTATTGTCTTTTTTTTTGCAGGTACAGTACTATAGTTTATGTACAACACAAGGAAAAGTTAGCTCGTTATTTTTTTTCACTCAATAATTAATGTATAGTATACATAATAATATTTTTTATAGATAAAAATATATTTTTATGACATAAAGTGTTTTGAAATTTTGATTGAATTTAAAATTTTCGATTAAAATTAAAAGATTTGAGTAATTAAATTACAATTTTTATAGTACATGAATCCGTTTTACACCGCGACTTTAATAAATAATGCATAAGTATTAAAAAATATTTAATACAAAATTTCGTATCTTTCAAATCTAAATTTCGTACAGTAATAATTGCTCTATTGTTTTTCCGCGATTGACCAGACGATACCGAAGTTGGCAACGCCGTAAATATTAGTTGATAAAACGCGATCGTGTGATACAATCTGTCAAAATAAGTCGATTAATTAAGTCATCGAAAAAGTTAATCGTTTGTAGGTAAGAAATTGTAATTAATTCATGGCTTATGAGTTATTTTGTACTTTTTTCGTCTGGCACTTATTATGAATGGTTATTCCAGCAACAGAATATACCGACAATAAATTGTGAGGATGACTGACATAAGACCCAAGATTGCTACACATCCAATATCGTACGAATCTATCCAACCAAAGTATGATTCCATCTACCAACTGAAATGCTTCTATAAAATCGATACGCCGGTATATACTGAAAATCTACCGGAAATCGATCGAAAAGCGGCAATTATCATGGCTTGCCACTTACTCCACGAAGCGCACGAGCATCAAAGATCTCTTCGTTCGCTCGTGACTGCCGAAATCTATAAGAAAATGCCGGATATAAATCATCTTCGCGAGAGCTTCGAGGATACTGAAATTTTATATCCCCGCAAAGATCGTGTAGGCGTATCGTTCGGTACCTTTATCTTTGTACCGCACCGTGATGATCACCGTGTTATTGACGAGTCGTTTCAAGCAGAGGGAAGTCAGGAGATTGTCGTTGCTCGCAAGTTTTTCGTCACAATCTCTTATTCGCTTACCATGACGCACTGCGTTGTTGCTGAGACTATCCAATATGCATTAGAAATGTTTGATGGCATGATTCCTAGTCCGGAACCACATTTTACCTGGCAGAGAATGATCGACGAAGTTGACCGCCTGCACAATTTTCAAACTGATGTCGAGGACTGGGATGAGTCCAAATTCCCGAGCGAGAAATTTTCTACTGCGTTAGCAGACCGTGCCATCTCTCCCCATACACAGTATGTAAATTTTAATATTTTATGCTTAACAAAAAAAGAGTTCAAGCTTGAATTCGAAGTATTGTATGATGAATCACAAGTCGGGCCAAGTTTGCTTACATCCTTGAAACTTAAACGTATGCATAACGAATAAAACTTTTTTACAGGTGGCACGCGTGCGAATATGTACCTAATATGCGGTACCATTCGTAAAGTTCCATTGCACTTACTTGTTAAGCATGTATTTTAAGTTATTATTATACATTATTCAAGATCAGTTACTTAAATCGTAATATTTAAATTTATTTTTACGGCTCATCATCCATGTATGTATACGTTTGATATTTTCAATTGTATCGCAATCTACGGGAGAGTGACCGATGAAGGTCAGCTATGAATAGAAAAGTGGGAACGGTCCACGCGATAGTTTGATTCAAACACACCCTTTTTTCTTCTGTTAGACATTAATGTACTTTTAAAATGAAATAATTTGTCATCTTCTAAATGTATTAAACACTTAAATGATTGATAACTTGAATTTTAGCGTACTTCCGTTGAAATGATGTTCTTTTTTATTTAATTAAATTTAAAAAAAATTCAATTCAGAAGCTTTTGTAAAATTGATGAAAAGATCAATTTACTTGCGATCTTTTTTCATATTTGAACTTTACAACTTTTAAAATAGAATTCGATGCTCGTAATCAGGAAACGGGATGTGGTTTTATGCGGCAGGAACTTCTTGTTCTTATCCATTTTCTTTCGCTTATTATACTCTCGTATTACGCTTTGGCAAAGTCAGTTCCATTTGTAACTTTGTGCGCGATTACTTTTCCTCGTGTTCTTTCAAACTTATAATACCAAAGAAACAATAATAATTATGAAAAGTCAGCTAGGATATATCACGTTTTACTAACTAATAGAATATTCGTAAAAGAGAAAACAACAAAAACGTATATACATTAGTGAAGAAGTGAGCGTATGAACTTGGCTACTTAGATCTAACAAGTGAACCTAAATAAATGTGTAAATAATGGACCTACCAAGTGATCGTGACTTGCACGTACGTCGTGGACTCGATCGCAAGAAAAACACAAGCCTGAGAATTCGTCTAGCGCGAGCCTTGAGTCCGGCTACACGAACGAGAAGCGTAAGAGCTGGTTCCTATAGTGGTGCAGTCAACTCTCCGCCGAGTTCGAGTCCTGGACAGAATAGACGACACTCATCTCCCTGGCGCAGATGTTCCTGGCAGTCGTCTCTCTCTTGCAGAGACAAGCTCTGTGATCCGGAAGGTGAGGACGAGGTATTCAGTATATCTCGGAGTCCTCGTACCGCAGTTTGGTATACGAATGAGAGGTATGTACCTAATAATACTCCCTAATTTGCTGATACTCATATATTTTCATCAATTTTTACGAGGGCGTTTTTCGTTCATTTGTGAGAGCGTGTATCTTGAAAACTTTAAACTTTGTTCTATGCTAAACGCAATACATCATATTTGAGTTTGTAATTCTCAGTTTTTTTCCTCTAGTACTGTGAATTAAAGGCTTCTCAATTTAAATTTGTAACGACAGTGCTTTTCATCGACAAAATTAAGTAAAAAAAGTTCAAGTTATTAAAATATTTCATTTATATTGTTGTAACTATACTTAATTTAGATATATGAATATTAAGATTTATCTCACATAGAGCCGAATTCATTCAATCGTAAATCAAGTCAAAAAAATACGCTTCAATCCAATATTCTATAATAAAATTTCATCCACTGAGAAATTCGAGTCACCCCTCCCACAAGGCAATAAAAAGCTCTGCCTTTATATATCACTATAAAATAATGTCTCAACTGCATAGCAATAACATTACACTTTAATACCCCTAAAATTCTCGCTTCCAGCTCGCTATTCCCTTAAACGATAGACCCTCCGTACAAATTCGAACTCAGACAATCTCGCTTATAGCAGAATTCGCCTTTAACACGAAGCATCAGAGACAAACGAGGTCGGCGTGCTTTGACAATTTGTCGAAATATCTCCCTCACGGCACACGATACAAAGACTCGGCTCGTTTTCCGCAGAGCTGACGACGACGACGACGGCGATAAGATAAATCGAGCGAAAGAGGACAAGGGTGTGTAACAAAAACGCGGCCGAGGGGGAGCTTCCTTTAATCTCGTCGCTTCTTCTGAACCGAGGCGAGGGACGAAGCTAAATATCGAGTGAGAATTCAAGGGGGTGGGGGAGTTATTGTTTTCCGAGCTTCTCGACGGCTCTATTTGTAAATTGTCGGGGGGTGCGGTATATTGTGTGGCTTTTCGGCGATTGAGTGGAATTGAATTGGTGGGATGATGCTGATTTGTTGATTATTCGGCTAATGATGGTTGAGGGATAGAAGATCAGCTGTGGATTGGCCGATTGAGGGGTCGTTTGCGGTTCACGTGTCTCGGATGATCTTTAAATTAGTGGTGTAATTATCGCTGAAATTATTAGGGGCTTACAGCACGTTCTTTTTCATCTGCTTTTAACATTTTCAAGTTTACAATATTATTTCATTTTAGCGATTGTTCGCAATTGTAACGTAATTATTACTATATGATAATACCGTATTGCATAGTTCTAAATCCTATTTTAATAATTTGATGTTTCATTATAGAAACATGATTATTTTATTATTCCAAGTTATGGATTTTTTTATAAATATTTATGTAGCTCTTATCCCAAAGGGTGCGGTAGAATGGCTAAAGTTATTATCATGCCGCGACACTTTTAAGTTTTACAAGCGCACAATATTTTTACGATACCTCCCGCAGGTGTATTAAATTCAAATTACATTTTCACGTATACCTTACCGCAATAAACTCTAATATATATTTTATATTTTACTCCCGCCTACATCTGCAACATCTGATGAATCATCATTTGAATAAAAACACCGATAACGTTCAAAATATTAATTATTGAGTTAATACGATGGACAGATGACACAAAAGTACAACCAGCTCTCCCTTTGTGCAAAATTATACATCGATCCACTCTCAAGCATCGCTGTTTTTCTCACTTAATTATAAAACTCAAGTGGTTGTAACTCGACTGAAGAGCTGGTACTTGAGGTAAGTTAATTTGTAATTTTAAAAAAGTTGTCACGAATATTTTCTTATTCTATCTTTTTACATTGAGATTGCACGTATACACCAACCCAAACCTCACAAGCATTTCTTCAGAGTTTATGTTACTGATGAAAGTGTTACAACAATGCAGCATATATCTACATTGACAATAAACGTATGCCGCTTTGCCCACATGGATCGTTTCCCGGAATGCACCATTATCGACTCCAATAAGAGACTTCAAGATACATTCAGCCGCAAAGGTGAGCATTACAGAAAAATTCAATTATCAAAGTAATCCATTTAATCAATCCTCATTCCCATCGCGCACATCAACCCCTGGTAACTTTCCTCTACCTCAGCCCGGCGTATAAACATTTCAAACTGGATTAATTTTTCAAAAATTTCCAGCAAATAAAACTGAAAGTCTAAAAACAGACAGTCGAGGACAGTCCCATTGTCGGCTCCGCGGCGAGTCCAAGTGCAGTGTAAGCTAAGCGTATATATATATATATATATATGTACAAGTGAGTTGGGTCGCGGGAGCAGGTCGCGCAGCTGCCGTCGTTGCTCCAGTTTCGCGATCCTTTGGAAATCGCGCGCGCAGCCTCCGGCGAGGGGTGGCTGCGGGCGGCTAATTATCATCGGCAGAGAGCGCACGGGGAAATGTAGCTTTTGCAAGTGAATTTCTTCTTTAGGTCGCGTGAGCACTGAAATTTTGCTGGAGCATTTTTTAAATTTTTTCTTTTTTGACAATATGCAGATGAGCTATATTTATGAAGACTTTTAATTCGACAAAAAGTTTTTATACGGTTATTAATTAGGGCTTGTATAATCAGGACTTTATATAGAATCGCATGTTTTAATTGGAATCGATGAAAAAGTACGAACGAAAATAATGTATACACAATATTTAAAGAGACAAGATATATGCTGACATAGCTAGGATTGATAACGATTTTTCGTTTCAACCTTCAACACTATTTTCGGTCAGGGGAGACACTGTTTTTCAGCTTGTAGATCTGTGTTTTATCCGCAAGCATCCTATATACGAGATAGCAGAGAGGAGGTCACGGTTTCGGGGTCACGCTTCCTCGTGACCGTGAGAACCTTGTGCCTGGGCGATAAGTTGTAAAAATACTGTATCTGTTTTAATTGCCATCTCGATCTATAAAATGATAATAAGGGAATAGTAACAATTTTATTACTAAATTTTCGTTTCACAGTAGAATTGAAACTTTGAGAGAAAGACTTTAAAGCCTCTTTAACAAGCGATAGATCAAGGCAAAAATAAAACAACTCCTTAGGTCACTCCTCGACCGCAATGAATTTCCCATCACTCAAACCTCGAGCTCTGTATACGCCATGCCAGAGAAAGCATCGATTCCTTTCAATAATCCTCCCTTAATTTCTTTCTCTTCTTCCCACTCGATTCATCACAGCCACCCCCGCACATCCTCTTTGCCACGTCCCCGAGACGCAGGCTAAATAATGTAGGTCAGCTTGAAAATTCGGAAAAAAGAACGCGGGATGCAGCTATACAGTCTCTAGTTTCGCTATATTCTGACGCGAAACCGTCGGTCGATGCAGCAGCAGCAGCAGCTACCCCGCCTTCGTGACTATACACATCTTCATATAGTACCTCTTCACTTTCTCTACATCCGCAGATTGTTTACCCTTGGTTTCTTCTACGATTGTCCCGCGCGAACAGCTTTCGATCTCGTTTTGATTGGACTCTGTGTGAGAGTTATATTGTCGCCGGTGTTGCTCAGATTTTCTTTTTTTCGAACCAGGAGCGCGTGGGCGTCACGGCTACGTAAAAGTCTTGTGTGAGAGAGAGATAGGACGGCGGAGAAAGAGAGAGTGGACGGTATAAGACGGATTTCTTTCTGCGGGCGGGAGAAGCTATTTATAGTGTCGCACAGCTGACTTTGTCGAGCTTGTTTACTCGGAGCTGAGGATTAATCTTTATCAGATGCGCCGCTTAGTCTTTTTTTCTTTAATTTCTCGGATGGAGGAGTTTTCAATTTCCTGCGTTACAATGGTTAATTTAGATTTTTAGAATCGTACAAGTTTTTTCATTTTGAATTTAATATAGAGATCCAGAGTCGTTCGTTCTTCATAGAGGACCACTTTTGACACGGAATTATGACTTTCAGTAGAACTGCAATAAAAAAAAAGTTGAAAATTTTGTCAAACTTTGAGCGTCGGTACGAAATCGAGGGAAAGGGGTAATTTTCCTCAATAGCGAGAACTTTTCTATTTGAAACTTTTTTTGACTTCCCGTTGAACTTTGCGGAAAAATCCGTTTATGACGTCTGTGCAGGCGTCGGCTTTCATTAGTCGTTTGATGCATATTTCATCGGATGAATATGTGTTTGAAATAAATACGTAAATTTATGTGTGCAAGCTTGTGGAAAATAATATTTTATTGCGAAAATATACGCGAAAGCAAATAACATTGAAAGAGATTCGAGCGAACATTACTTCAAATAAATTCATAAAAAGAGGAATAAATCATGGTAAACAGATGATACGGCAAAACTCGTAAAAAAAGATCATGAAAAATTGGATTTTGCAGCATTCAAGCTCAATCCACATTTTTCATCTGGATTTCGGTATTTTTCAATCTTAGAATTGCAGCTCCTTCCGACGATCAATTTGTCGCCGTCCACATTTTTTATCATTATTTCTATTTTCATCTATAATACAGCAACAGCGTGTGCAGTTCACTGAATTAATCGATATTACAAGCAATATTTCTCGTAAAACAACAACAACAACTTTCACAATCTCCCACAGCTCAACATACTTGTAATAAAAAGTAAACATGTCACAATCTTCTATTATCGTTTTACCCGTAATACGAAAGCTACCATCAGCTCTATAGAGTTTTGATTTAATAATCATTCATCGAAACGTGCATTTCACAATCCACCTTGTCACGCATATTACAGTGAAGCTTGATTGATGTAAATCTCTCTCTCCTGACTTTTCATGGCCAAGCGTCTATTTAGCGCTGTAACAATAGCTCTCGAAAGTGGAATTTGAATTGTAAATAACAATCACATAAATTCATAGACTCGTATGTACGTGAGGAGTGTAGATATAAATACAACTTGAAATTCGAACAATTCGATATAGATACAGAACGAAAACGACGCACCCCTATAGCCTATACAAAGCAGTGCATCCCTCGAACCGAAAATTTCCAGCTAGAACCAGATCGTCTGCTCTATCCCTCTCGTCGCTTATCGCTCCACAGCAGCAGCAGCAGCAGCAGAGCACAGTATATAGCAACGTTCCTCCTCCTCCTCCTCGCTCGATGCACCCACTACTGGGGGCTGCTGCGCGCGTCGCCTGTATTAAGCTCTCCACGGCGCGAGTCTACTGCTATAGTCTCTATACCGTCCAGTCAGAAACGGTTCGAGCTGAGAGACAGACTCAGCCTCGTCCCGCTAGGCCATTTCTCCACCGAGAAGCATTAGCCGAGGTGAGTTTTCATTTTTAATATAATAGCCGAAATCTTTATTTAACTGTGTGCGGAGAGTCGAAGTTTGCTGTATAAAAAACTCTCGATCCATTGTTTACGGGAAAAAAATTTTTTCACGGCGTTCGCTTCTGTATATATACCTATACATGTGTACATATAGGGCTTACGGTGAGGGTAAAAATCGTTATACACACACTCGGTGCGTCGGCCTTTGTGTCGTCGCGGATACATATATAAACAAACTCAGCGTCTATGGAAACATTCTTCAAAAGGGGGATGACGACGCGTCGGCTGACTCGAGCGGACTGTTACTACTGAAAGTCTTGATGCGGTCATGACCTGCGCATCGATGTATGTGTGTGTGTGTCGAAAGAAAAACAATCGGATTACATAGCGAGTATAACCTTTTCGCGAGATTCAAAGCCAATGTTTTGGTTGCGCGCGGAATCAATAACACCACCGCGAGTTCCATTTTTCCCTACTCCATGTCTTCCTCCCCTATGTATACAAGTCAGATAGAGAAAGGCCCGAGTAAATGACCTCGTCGATTTAAATCTTCCCCTCGCCGCGCTTTTTATATTATTAAAATTGATAACGACGATAAAAGCTGGCACACAGCTGACGCACGCTCCCTGATTTTTTTTCTTCACGCGACGTAAATCCTTCGTTCTCCATTATATATATATATATTCTGAATATTATAATGCCTCCGTTGATTGTCCCGTGGATTTTATCGTGTCACAGCGAGTGTTCGCTTATAATATATACACACACACATACGGCGTCCGATCGATCGCAGGTATATAACAGCACACAATAACGTGTATACACAGTGTCGTCGTCGAGTACGTATGTACGTATACGTGTATATAGAGCTATAGGTAGAGTAAGCTAGAAAACGCGGCGCATTAGACACAAAGTGAGAGAGGCGCCTCGCCGAGCGGATCGATGCTGGCACTGATGCAGTAGCTCTTCTCTCCTTGTAATATGATGTTTACGCGCGGATGATGTGCTGCAGAGAAAGAAAGAAAGAGAGAGAGACGTCTCCGCGGCTTCTCAATGGCGCGAGCGTATTGATTCACGACGACTCTCGCGTGATGCAGTCGCTCTGTCTTGGGACAAGGGTTCGGTTTACTTATATACAGTTACAGCATTTTATTACGCGCGAGTATTAGAGGGATTCGCGTGACTGCGATGCTCGCACGCACGGCTGTGATAACGATTTTTTTTTCTCCCATAACTACGAGAGCGTTGGCTCGTTATTCAAATATATTGTAGTTACTGACTGATTTATGTCCATGATGATGATGATCGTGTTTCTGGAAAAAGAAATGGGTAGTCCGAAAGGGCACCTGGCTAATTTTCAAATCCTCTGGAAAGTCGAGGGATGAAAGGCTGAATGCGAGAGTATATAGAACCGAGAGAGAGAGAGAGAGAGAGGGAGGAGAAGAGGCAGCTGATCGATCCTCCTCCCGCGCGCGCGGCCAGCGCCGATTTTCAAGTCGGTGAAGCGCACCGCGTTACCAGGCGACTCTCTTCTGATACTGCTATACTGGCAGCGCTTTATCTAGGATTTTTCTTTATGCATTTGGACCGACGAGGCTACTGCCTGCCTGATTAGACCGATGCTTTCTTTTCTTTTTTTTTAAAGAGAATGAAAAGCTGCTTTGTTTATGGTTTTTAATCACAGCTGTGGCTTAACTTTCAAGTAATTGATTTCTTTTTGCCATATCCTTCTGTTAAT
Source organism: Cecidostiba fungosa (assembly GCA_900474305.1). Taxonomy (NCBI): domain Eukaryota; kingdom Metazoa; phylum Arthropoda; class Insecta; order Hymenoptera; family Pteromalidae; genus Cecidostiba; species Cecidostiba fungosa. The sequence continues at coordinate 62,317 of UCOJ01000271.1, read as the reverse complement.
TTAAAAATATATTCCCAAACCTTGAAAGAAGCTCATTTCAACCCATCGTTCCTCGTCTAATCGAGCCGCAGATAGTATATATACCAATAAACAAGCTTGTCACCTTCAAGACCCCACACATCGTCTTTCTCGACTGAAACGTCAAATACTCAGCATCGCAATATAAATCTATTAATACACTACACATGGCTATATACCTCTAATAGCGTTTAATTCCAAACAAGCTATATACTCGAATATCTCTCGCGCGCATATTATAAAAAAAGAAACTCTCGTCATCGTCGCAAAGAAGAAACGACTCTGTAGAATTTCCAAGTCAAAGTTGACTCGTCACAGCCATGTATTACGCAATGTTTACTTACAATGCTCTCGCGCTATATAGCGGTCTCGGAAAAAAAAGTCGGCCAATAGACCTCGAGCCGCGCGCGGTGTGTTGCGCGGCTTTAATTGTGCCGGGCGTCGTGATCTCAGAAAAGTGATGTCACGACTGGCGTAATCCCTCGGCTATACTATCTCTCTCTCTCTCTTTCTACTGCAGCCGTCTTTTTTTGCATTTTCCTGTGTATAGACGAACACATACGTATACACCGACGGCTACTCGAAAAGGCATGTATAAGCGAGCTTTCGAGGAAAATAGGAGCGAGAACGAAGCTGTTTATAAATAGCGCTTATAGTTTTAGCGGTGACGACGCGAGGTGTCCGTGAATTTTCTGTGATTATGTACTCGGAGATAGTAATAAAGTTTGTAGAGGCTGGCGTGAGAAACGTATATTGTTGTTCTCGAGTTGATTGAAGCTATGAATCGCAGTGTTAAATGCTTCCGGCATGAAAAAAACAAACGATTGGACAAAAAAGAGATCAGTTCTCAGTCCGAGCGCGAAATTAAAAATCGTTATACACCTTTCAACGAAGGAGTATTAAAATAACTAAACTCTCTCTGTCTCTCTTCACTGCAAACAATTTATAAAGTAGCGTAAACAATATTTGCACTCAGCATCGAATGCCAGGAAAACATACAGCGCACTCGCAATAAGAATACAAGATACGTTTCCCAATACACTCTCTGCATGCGCATATATACTATCGGATAAATCCGTCCGGATCTCCGTAACATATATACATGCAACGTCGTTCATCTCGACGTTTCTCTTTCCGTCTGCGGCATTTGAATAAAAATCAATTTCGGAACGTGACATTTCGGTCGCAATCGATACACACACACACGTTTGACTTGTTTGCGAGAATCCCAGGTAAATACCCTCTTGACAATTTCCCAATCGATGCGACGCGCAGACGGTCTGCAAGATAGAGAGAAAGCTGGATAGATAAGGAGGAAAGAAAGTCGAGCCGCCGGATGTGTTTTGTACGAGTCTGACTTTTTTTGGAGGTTCCGCCTACGCAGGCTTTTCCGAAGTGTGCTTTTACGAGTGGGAGTCTTTTAAGCAGAGGCTGATTTGATTACTGTTACGGGGAATCGTAGCATCAAGTGTAATTTAAATAAGTAAAATGAACTTTATCTTTTGAATAGTAATCGATCATCAAGTGACATTCATATTCTGCGTAAAAAATTCGTAATCATATTCAACGCTTGAATCCACTTATTGTAAAACCAATGTTGCATAAACGTCAGCATTAAAAATAACGAGGCGCAGTGTGTTGTGGAATTGAGCAATACATTGTAATGCCCTGACGATATTAATTTCGATCGGAAAAGTCGCGCAACATAATCACAAGAGTCTCTCTCGCGAACACAAAGCCTGTACATGGCAATGTTTATAAGTGAATTTACGTAACCCATTACAATTTCCCTAATGCATACGTCGCGTTACGAAGACTAATCTCCCCGGGGAGTTGTTATTCAGACGTGTGCACGACACCATATAGTAATATGGCTTAAAAGTGTGGAACACACAACGAATTTATAATGAAATATACAGTAGGTTGAAAGAGAAAATAGTCGATGACACAGAGAGAGAGAGAGAGGCAGAAAGGTTTAGCGTTAATGGATTATCGTTAATAATGTTTGAGCCAGACAAATGCGTTTTTTGCTGCGGAGAGTATAATAATATTTTGTGACGCGTGGACATTTATTCGTTCGTTGGCTCTTTTGCGATTAAATTCTTTTTTCTCATCAGAAACTGCACAAAGAGAAAAGGTATAAAAAGAACGAAATATGGGAGGTATGAGCGAGTGCAGAGCTTATAATGGATGTAGTTTTATATTGTCGGAGGATATTGCTGTATGGGAATTAAAATTTAATCAGTATTATTCTTGAAATGAGATAATTTTTTTTTAATTTAATTATACCCGAATATACTAGGAGGATATAAAAAGGAGTCTTTTATTCTAAATAAAGCGATGACGCATAAGGCTTCGCATTTCCTATTCATACGATATATTGTCAATCAATAATGTAGGATATCGAAATATCTCATTCACCCCACAAACTTGTTTCAACGACTCTATCTCGTTTTCTCTGCTTTCGCAGTCGTAAATGATGTATATATAACGAGTTTTTAGATTCGGACTTTATTCGATACTTTTCAGATTAATTCCGTTATGTATGTACATCACGATGCTATTGCATATAATATACCATCTCAAGGAATCTGAGCATCTTCCTCATCAATTAAAGTGAGAAAAGAAAATTCCGAGAGGAAAGCAAGTTTAGAAGGAAAGTGGAAACGGTCAATTTATGGTAATCCGGTATGTTCCGAGCATTTAAATGAGATTATGTTACTAATGTTCCCAAGATCTATCAGACAACGCTTGAGAAATCCAATTATATAAATCTCATAATTTATGTAAAGAGTGAAACATTAGTAACGCATAATACCTTTATCCTGATAAATTACTGTTTTTGCAATAAACAACAGTCTCTAATCGCAAACAATTTTGATACTTTCAAGCTGAAGCTTTGAAAGCTCTCCAAACACGTCTTCCTCGTGCATCGCGTTAAAAAAGAGGGAAAAAAAGAATACAGTGCATAATCCAAAATTCCAGTCGCAACCATATAGGTATCCCTGCCGATAGTCACGATCCGCGCATAAAACGTCTCCAAAAGCCTGCAGAACAAAAAGCTTCATCTTGAGAAAAGCCCTATCCTCCCATGCACGCCATACAAGAAGTCGTCGACACGTGCGTACATAAATTTATGCTAATCCTCGTCGTCGCTGTTACAATACCGAGTCGCCGCATTGCACACATATATATGCCTGTATAGACGTGTTCACGATGCAAGTAGTAGAATGGATATACATATATATAGAGAGAGCCACGCGCGACCTCGAGTGAAATTTAGGACAGCGCCGCGTTTCCCGACGACACTGCACAGTATATATAACAGATCAGTATAGCATCACAGCTGCATACATTTTCGGTCTCTCGTAATTCACCGCCGTTTAAACTCTCGCGCCATATACTATATACCTATAGTATATATCCCGGTGACGATCCCAACGAGCTATCGGTATATCACGTAACCGCGCGTGCAGTCAGCGATATATAGTACGTAGACTCAGAGAGTCTCTCTGGCTGCATCACGAGCTCACTCAAAAAGTAGGTCTAGGGAATCAGCTGACCGGGCGGCGGCGGCGGCGCAAGCGCGCGTGGGTGTGCTTTTTTCGAGGATGTGTATATATGCGTATACATTCATGTGAAAGAGATTGCTGTGAATCTTTCAGTTGGAATGTTTGATTACCTTTTCTGGGAGATCGAAGTGCTTTTTCTTTTTTTTTTATTCGATGGGGAACCCTTCTCCTCTCGGTCTGACCTAGATAAAAGCTCTGTGTGCGTGTGTATATATGCGAGAGTGACTTGGAGAAATTGAAGATAAAGCAGTGTGTGTGTGTGTCATGGAATACTGCGGAGTTTTTGTTAATTGGGTCGTGCTGGAGGAATCGGATTAGAAGAGCTTTTTCCTGTCGATTTTAATTTTCGAATCGAGTTATTTGCTGATCTTCTTCCGCAAGATTGTGTTGATTTCGAGGCGGGTTTGTAGACACGTGCGCGCTCGTTCTACGAATTTATTTACGCGGATGCAGTATTAGCCGATTTATTTACATGTGTTTGCCATGCCAGTACTGGTCAATTTCAGGCAAATCTGCGTTATATAGGAAGCGCTGCAGTTGCAAATAGCCTTATTTTCAGAATAAACGTTAGCTTTAGTTTGCAAGCTGTATGGCGCGCTTTTCGAAAAATAAAGCTTCCAGATCGGAACTGTGCAACAATAAGAGAATTTCACGTTTACACACGCGAATCAGAGATAAAAAAATATGCACAGAGCATACGCTCATTATCATACGCAAATGCGAAAATTAGATAAATTTATGTACAAAGGATTTACGGTCGCGTCAGCCTTATACTCGTCAGGATGCGTTAACACGTTTCTTGAGCGCAGCTCGCTTTTACGATGCGCATAAAAAGCGCAAACACATGCAAATAGAATTTGCTCGTCCGACCAGAAAAAATGACGCTGCTGCAGAGAATAAGTAAAGGATAATATATAAAAAAAAGCTTTCCGTTATTTTTAAACATTGACGAAGCACATTCACATTTTTAATACTTTCTTTTCGACTCTTCGTTCCCGATTTCCCGCAATGTTATACCCGCGGGAGTTTATTTCGGCGATCATTTGAATTGCAAAGAGAGGCAGAGATTCCGAAGCGTTCAAAAGAGCTTACTTTACGAGGTTATTTTCTTTTATGTGCGTGTGTGTGATGTAGATACGTCGGACGATTCGGTATTTGTTCGTGTTTTTGATGAACGTTTTAAGCGCGTTATAGGATTGCGAGGGATAATTGATTATCGATTGAATTATGTATGTTTATGAGGCTAAATTGCGTGTTTTCGTTGGATGGGAGATTTGGTTTTTTATCCAATACGGATTAAAAATGTTACCTTGACTTCGCTAGCCGATGCGATTCTTCCTATTTATCCATGACTTTGCGTCTTCGTCTAAGTGTATAAACATATACGATACAATTTCTACATAATTTATTTCTCGACAAAAAAAGAAAACTAAGAAATGAGATCAATAAAAATATAGGCTCAGCCAGAGCACTGCAGTCCAGATTAAATTTTAATAGCCGCGCACTGGCGTGCTAAATCAAAGACATACGAATTGCAGCAGCCTCAATGACAAGTGTTAATCACGGCCTTAAGACAATGAGCGAACCTACTCCCATAGCATCAAGAAGAAAAAAAACAGCAGCAGCATTGCCTCATCTCTTCGCTCGACACGGACAAGTAGCTTCGACTCGGCGCAATTGAGGCTGATCGCGCGCACCGAGCGAAACATTCGATCGAGAGTATAATATATATATGTATAAAAGGGTCCGAAAAAGCTCGTAAGGAGATAATGTCACGCTCTAGTAGGACGCGACAATCGGTGCTACTCTGCATCGTATATATAGCTTATAGCCTATAGTATATAGGCTCTCTTCATAGCTTCGTCTCTATTGACACACGAGGTTGAGAGAAAGAGATAAGCCGCCGCGTGTCTTTTCACTATAGGCGAGAGAGCGAGAGAGAGAGAGCTGCGATGCAGTATACATAGTGACACCAATAAACAAATGAGATTTTTGTCATGGACTGATCTCGCGCGATGCGACACCGTTTCGCATGGCTGTATATACGCTGGTTAAACTAGTTTATTTCAACGGAGATGGGATTTTAGGATCGAGACCTCGTTCGTTTTATTTATACCTCGTTTCATTCGCAAACACCCATAGTTTTCTTCTTTTTATTTACGCAGTGTGCTGAGATTCTATTGAAATCATTTCGCATCGACGAAAAATTCTAAAATCAAAAATAAGCCACACAGAGAGCCTTGATACAACATCTCGTTCAAAAGAAGACACAAAACAACCTCACGCACCTGTCGAGTATAGCACTCAGCGACCATGACGGCTTCCTTGCATCTCCATTACATCTGCCCGATCAAAACGAATGAAAAAAAAAAAAACGAAAAGAAAAAGTATAGCCACTGCGGCTGCAACGTGCGACCCAGTTATAAAACGCTAGTCTAATCTGGAGGCGCGCTAATGACGCCCGCCGGCCGATTACAACTGGTGCGTTCCAGTATGCTAGACCACCGCGGTAAACATTACACACGACGTTGCTTTGGTTATAATATACGCATGTGTGTGTGTGTGGTCACGTGTTGAGGATGCGCGAGTTTAAGTGCAGTGCCAGCACTATTACCACCTGCGACTGACGCTTCTTCTGCTCAGTGTCGTTGTGTAATTGATTCGAGTTGGATCGAGTGCGCTTCGGTTGGATTTGGCTGTGCGCGGATTTCGAGGAAGGTAATTGAGTTGTGCGATTATATTATATGCGAGGGGACAAAAGAACGGTTTTGTAATCGCTTATATACGGTTAAACGACTTGTTTATGTGTGGGTGGATTAGCGTCGTCGCTTGTATATATTAGGTACTTGTGCTCGTTTTTTTTCTCTTTAATTTGTGTTGTGAAAATTCCTGTGTATCGTTGTCATTTATCCGCATCGATGCAATCCTTTGTTTACCTGCTTCTTTAAATTAATTCGGAGTAATGAAAAGCACTCTCTTCGAATTATTAATCAGTCTTTCTCTATACTGCAATCGAAATAATGAAGCTCTCGACATAAAAAATTCGTCGCGCTCGAGAGTAATAATAATAATAATAACGATCGTCCGAGAAGAGCAAGCGACCGCGCGCGCACGCTTCATTTTTCTAATCAGGCTTAGTTGGTGTAGCCTTGCAAAGAGCCTTGTGAAAAGACTGAGCTTAAATTAAGCCTGGCCGTAGTCCGACTTCATATTTCAGAGCCTGTATATATATATATGAATCGGGAAAACGCTAACGAATTTTTCGATTATAGACACGACGAGGTATCGCTTTGCATGAGAAAGAAATTACGTCGAGTAATGCTGCTTCATAGATGTACTATATATAGCTGTAACTATGTACGACGATGGTAGCTTGATCGGTGCAGGTGATACGGCTTGAAATTATTAATAACCGGCGAGATATGCAAATCGCGGTCGAATGACTTTATATGTATACATTCGTCTATTAACGATCGAGTAGTGGAACATTGCGTTATACGTTAGCGCGCGAAATTTGAAAAAAAGAGCCAAGCTTCCTCGTGAAAAAGATGCATTACACAAGTCACGCTTGACTCCAAAAAGCTATACACTGCATTATTTCCTGATGCAGCACCGAGAGTACATTGCACAACGAAATCACGCGAATATGTATCACACGAAGCCTCTATAATAAAGCATATATATAGCGCATACACCCATAAGAAGATAAAAAAGGAACGAGGAAGACACGCTCCCTTACGTAAGTCCATAGCGCGACTCCTCCTTCCTCCTTTATTCGAGCGCGAGAAAATGTCAATGCTCCCATAAGCTCACGTCGAAAGAAAGAGAGAGAGATGTGGGCGCGAGCGAGTCTCGTTGCTTGCATATGAGCGTTATGTGGTCTGTATACACATGCGAGTAGCGTAACCCGGATTTCGTGAGCGCGACTACAGCGGCGCGTTGTAGAGTCGACGACGAGAGGCATCGGCGCTTAGTTTTCGTACGTCGCTCGGGTGGAGCGGTTGTGTCTCGTCGACGTGAAACTCGTTGCTTCTTGGCTCGTGTTGGTGTTTAGTGCTAGCTTCGATTTTTCTTTTCTTTATACACTGCTGTGCGGAGACTACTTTGTGGTATTTAAGTGAGTTATATATTTCAGTTTTATGCGTTTTATTTTTTTCTAAAAAGCTTGCGGGAGACGTATTAGTTACTTTTTATCTGATGTGATATATACGGCACTTTTTTTACTCGTTTTCCGAAGGCCATGGGCGCTCTAAACCAAACAAGTCCGTTTTACCGTTTTACAAACTTTACGCCAGACAGTTACGAAAATTTATGTTGCCAGTGCAAAGTATCTCCGACGGGGAATAAAATGTATAGCACGAGAATATGCGCTGGTTGGAAATGGGTGTTTCGAAATTTATAGTTTTCGGAAAGTTAATAAACGCGTGCTGCAGCTGCGCTTCGCGCCTGATGTATGAATAAACAAATATACGAGTTTCCACGTTGTTTTTATAAAAATATGACTCGCGCTCGTTTTTAAAATTGCAATTGTTAAGCAATCAAGTTCAATCGCGTAAACTACATAATTGCAGGTGATAAATTAGCCGGAGCGTTAATTTGAATGCCGCAAAAAGAGTGTATTCCATTGTTTGAATTTTTTTTTTCGTAAATTTCGTTCTCGTTATTTCAGGGAACACAAGCAGATAACTGTTCATCCGAATATGTGCTTCCAAAACAAACCTGTTAAATTTCGTTCTTCCTGCTTCTCTCCGCACATTCACACGGTCATATATAGGTGCTTCCTCGAATAAAGGAGATAGTATAGGTATATGTACTCTGATATTTCATCGCAGTCCGTGATATGTATATGAAAAAGACGCTATATATATTATACGATGAAGACGGGATGTTTGCTCAGTGATACAGTGTGTGCGTTCGTATGAATGAAAGAAAGGAAGCGCGCAAAGGTGGACTGCACACCGCGACGTTTCCTTTTTTTTAAACATAATATTATTCTTGTTTGTGCTGCGACGACTAAAAGGATTGGAGAGTTTGTTTTTTATATACAGTCATGGAAGTGGGAGCGAAAAATTGTTATGCAAAAATACTCTGTCTTATACTTGCGCACGTGTAAAATAAAGTTTTTATGACGTCATACTTCGAGTATAAAAAAAAAACTTGTTTCAAAGAAAATATGATCTCGTTTCTCGAAAGGAAGATGTGAAAACTTTAGATTGCAGAGCGTATTCCCTAAAATTCGTCTGGTTTTATCTTTACCGTCATCACTAATAACTCAATATAGAAACTAAAATATTCTTTCATAAACATTTTACTCGCGTAAATTATCTCTTATAATAATCATCGTCAACCCCTAAACCACCACAGCAACAAAGTCGCTTCGGACTCAAGGCCGCGTATATTATATACCTATAACATCAGCCACAGGTGCACCGCGTCGGAAATACCTAAAGTGCCGGCATGCATCAGCCTCACAGCCAAGGGTAAACTAAACACACGAGGCTTTTTTCCTCGCGGGACTGCCCCCCTACCCACTATTACGCGATGTATAGATAAGTCACGGCGATGCCGGCCGTGACCAGGTCGCGAGCGCGCTTTTATTCAGTTAACTCGAAGCGCTCGTCCAGTGCAGACATCGCACTTGTGTCTTTTCGGTTCGCTGTAATATATACACTGTACTACATGAAGAGGATCTCGTGTAATTGCGAATAATTGCCGTGGATTTGAGTCGTGACGATCATGCTGACGAGTCGGATTTCCGAGCTTTTCCACAGATTCAGACGGTACAAGGAGAAGATTGTGAAAGGCTGCGCGAGGTAAATTGTAGGATTTGTTTGGACTTGAGAGATTTGATTGTTCACGTGATAAGAAAGACTTGTTTTATGGATGGGAATGTCACAGGGAGTCATTAGTTCGCTTGTTTGATGTGTGTACGCTGATATTAAAATTTTAATTTTGGGGATTCGTGGAAATGTGTATACAGCAAACTTCGAAGTCTGCAATTATTTCTTCTTTTTTTTTTAAGAAAAAGTCGTGTGGTCCGCGATACGACCTGTTTCGATAATAATTCATGGTTATTAATAGTGCGGTGCATTGTTATACATTATACAAAGAGTCGTTGAAAGAATGAAAAGTTTTTTATACACTTCAAGTAATTTTTAGTATCCGTCATTTATAGACACACGTGTTTCATCAGTAAACTTATATACAAAATACAAACTATAGGCATCTATTCTTATAATAATGTTCGCGTGTCGCTGTAAACCATCGTGTGCTACTTTTTTAAACATTTTTATATGCCGCGAATCAATCTAAAATTACATGCCGTCGCGAGCGAGCATTGATTGTTCAACTATAAACAACAGCGAAGTTTACTGCGATGGAACATTTAGGTTCAAGCCGTCATTAAAACTTGCCGATCAGAGTACGTAGCCTACATAGTAAATTTTGCGAAATTCGATTGTAATAACGCGATAAAAAAAGAACTATTTCACGTTTGTTGACAAAATCCTATTTACCATCGGGAGAATCGATATCGTCAAGTTCACATTGCCAGTCACCACGTGTTACGTAGCCGCAATCAATAACGTCGCGAAACGCGTTACACACACAGTTAATAATCATTACTTAATAAAAAAATATATTTTTGTAACTAATGCGAGACATTCAAATTTTCAGAATGAAATACTCGCCCCAGCAGCAGCAGCAACAGCAGAAGGAACGCAAATCCGAGAGCGAGATGAGTTCGGTGAACGCGACGCCGTCCAGGGCGGCATCAGCCCTGCAACGTTCAGCATCGGCAGCGAGTCAGTCCTCGGCGGCAGCCCGACGGGCTCTCACCTGCCGACCCCTTTCCACCGACATGTTCGCCTGGATGCGCGTCTTTCGGCTAGCCAATCTTCTGCACCAGGTCGGCTGCTAGACGCCACCTACACACATACACACATCCCCTATCGACGATCCTACTACTACTACTACTACTACTCCCTTTTAGGACAGGAAGACAGACACCCCCCGTATGTTTTATGATTATCTCCGGACGAGAATGCTGAGGCAATAATCGGAGTCATCGAGGGAGATATTATATACCGATCGCTCTTTCTCCGGCTCGCGAATTGATCGTCGACGGTGCTATGTATTTACGAGCTTCTTTTCTTCTTTCTTTCGTTTGAGTTTGTATAGACATGGCCGGCGGTGAGTTTCCGTGAGTATTTGTCAAGCCCTGAATCGATGCTGTTTGTTGTTGTTGAATAATACTTTTGCTCTTTCGATTTGGTTCGATTATACTGGAGACTATTATGAGGTGGTTTGGCGAGATTTTTTTCTTTGCAAACTCAGCAAGATGCGAGACCGAGTTTGCCTGTCTAGTACCTACGGATTATTTTCGAAGTTCAAGTGATAAATCTAATAGTCTTAGTTAAAAGCTGTAACTGATATTATTGATTTTCGCCGTTGAGCCAAAAAATACTTTGTGGTTACTATGCAGGTAAGCATCTCTCTTGCCTCTGGTTTTTATCGCGAGCGATAAAAATTTTCTATACGTAAATTCGCTTATAAATATATATGTTATGCACCTACTATGGCGCGAAATTCGCAGCATCGATTCAAGGCGCGAAGCAATAGAGCCGCTCGAGTCCGAGAAATCGAGATACGAACGATGCAATACACGTTATATAGTCTGCTTGGCGAAGCGTCAGTCAAGCGAAGAGAAAAAAATTATGAACAAAAAGAAGAGCAGGTTTTCGAGAGTATAATATATCGACGCCGGCAGGATTCTTCGTAGATTAAATTAAATACACGTACACATACACGCATACACACACACACACACACACACATGTGAGTCGACGTAGATTAATAAAACCGAAAAATAATAAAAATATGTAAGGTTAAATAAAAATTCGATCGTTATACATAGACTAAATAAATATCCGCACTCTCTGGTCGAGATCCTAATATGTATATATTATATATTATATGATCGATAGTCCAGAAACAAGACCTCGTGTACGTAAATGGTATATCGATTGTAATTTCCGCTGCGAATATATGTGAGATATTAAGAAAAGGAAGAGAATAAGCTACAAAAGACAGCGCATAGTGATGCGATGCTGCGAATTTCGCACCTTCATTTACCTGTATCGTATTATATCGAATTTGCGTTGAATATATAGATTGTTAAATTGAATTTTATATAAAGTGTCTAAAAAATATGAAAAGAGAGATAAGTAACAAAGTTGACGTTGTTAAAGTAATATCACACAAAAACAAAGAGAACACAAATTATATAAACAGAGCCGCGAAACTGTCGTCCGAGTTCCGTGTCCACTTGGACTCGTAGCCACATAGTCATCGGGACACGCGTTCCTCGAACCTTGTACGTATTATATATATATAAATGTACACTGAGGCCGATCGAGTGCGGACGATTACGGCCCCGACGACTGCGACGAGTCTAGTCAGACGTATGCGAATTCGGACGAAAGATTTTCGGCCCGACAGCAGTACGCTCAATTTTCTCCGTTGTTATATTTACCATTATATTAGACTTCTGTGTTTTATTTTCGTTTTTCTCTGTTGTGCAAAACGAGGGACGAGCAAACAACTGCGCTGATATGTACTCGCGGAAAAGTCAAACGTCCACTCGCGACAACAGCCGTCCCTCTCGCGACTTTTGATTCTGCGAAAACTGTCGAATCGACAATTGTTATGATGGAGAAGACGAGAACAAAAAAAAAAGGCGAACGGAGACTATGTATGTAATATTCAAACAGCTTCGACTGCCATGTATAAGAAGATATAAGGAGACGTTACTGGAAACTTTCTGTTGAAACAATTAAAAAAAGAAAAGATAAACAAAAAAAAAACGAAAAAAAGTATTCGAAAGCGAGTTTATCAGTCGCTATTGATCTCCGACGTTGTACGATTTCCGCGACATACACAAACACTGTATACTCTTATTGGTTTTCCGATTCTGTTTTCGCGAAAATCCCGCGCGAAAGCGGCCATCACCAAGACACGAGAAGTAGAAAAATAAACAGACGGACACATCTTACATATACCTAATACTACTATAATAATTGTCGTACGTACGATATCGCAGCAGAAAAAATAGAAGCGACGGCCACGGCCGCGCGCACACACACATGTTTCCTCGATGAACGATATAAAACATATTATATTTTACGACTACTATGTGAGCAGATCGACTAATAAACTGTTTGCTTTATCTCGCGACACGCACGTGTTCGTTTTTCCCTGCCATTGTGTTCCTCTTGTCCCCCTTTTGTTTTAACGAACCGATTTATATACTTTTTTTTCGTTCCCGCGTGGGAAAACCTTGATTGGATCGTTGTCAATTGCTGCGCTTCGCTCAATTTAATAAACTGACGATTTAGTTCGTTCTATTTTGACTACTGTCTAAAAAAGTCATGGCTTCGTTTGAGTTTTTGGTATATAATTGCTTTAAACGTTTAGCGACAATCGACGCAAACATTTTATAAAAATAAGGTAAAAGTCGCTTTTCGAACTCAAAGTCGGCGCAGAACTAAATGAAACCACTTATACTGCAGAAGCTAAAATAGAAAAAATCCAAGAATAGGATTGAAAAGTTAAAAATTCCATCAATACTATAAAACCTAGCGCACAGTAAAAAATAGAGGAAAAAGTTACAGCCTATTTCCCCTATACACTACCGGTATTAAAAAACTTTGTTTTCAGCTCTGGCGAAGCCATTCACGCAACGCGCGCGCGCGCGCGCGACTCTATATTTACCGTGCACTTTTCATTTCATAAATTTCTTTCACCGACATCTCGTTCTTCGCCGTCTGGGTATTATTATATATGAGGATCGATATTTTTACCTTCGCAGCTCTCGAAGAAGAAAGAAACACAATTGGTACTTGACGTCTATTAATTTTTCATTCAGGCAAAGTGCCGCGTGGGCGAGACGTCTAACTATTCCGTACACGACACGCAATTCCCTTTGAGCTCGTGTGTGTGTAATAGAGAAACGCGACAGATGCACTTTCGTCGTTGCGCTGCGGGAGTGTTTACGCCGCTCGCACGACACTCGCATTGTTCCACATATACGTCGTTGTCGTTGGCGAAATGCCGCTGGTGATAAAATTGTTCTCGTATATATACGTAGGTATATATATCTGTATTTGAGTAATTTACATTGCTGTTGTTCGAGGAGTTATATAGAGGCTTGTAATAGCTTTGAGTTTGACTGCTTGAAGACTGAGTTCAAAGCGTATTTTCATTACAGCTAATTTTGCTGTCGTGCTTTCAAGAAAGAACTTTTAGCTTTCGAATAAGTAGCTATATCTATCGTAAAAATAGTATTTAAAAAATCTGGGAATTCGTCACTAAATAAGAATTAACAAGCCAGATATATCTTTCTGATTTGTTTCTCCCGAGGGTATATTATAGTCATCCCAAAAGCACTCGCATGCCTCCGAGCGAAACATCCATAAAACCACATGCAATAATCAAGAAAACTCGCTCGGCTGCGCAGAAAAATCGACGAGAACCAGCAGCCAAGCCATCGATCAACTTCACTCGCAGCCGCAGCAATCCTCCCCCGCTCTTATATTTTATTTACGGTTGCTGATCTAAGCTTCCGCAACTGCACCTGACTTCTTTGCCACACTCTGGAATCTCGAATTCAGCGCGTTTTTATATTGGCTGCCGCACACGTGTCTCTCACTCTCTCTCTCTCTCTTCTGTGTTATATATAACACACCTGCAAGATATATACCTAATATACTTGGAGTTATCTTATCTGCCGCACGTGCGCGGCCGTTTATGTAAACTGTGTCACCGCTGCAGTGAGTATAGGTATATATGTAAGATTTTTGGTGTTTTATTATGGGAGAAACCTTTCGTACCTACGCGAACGCGGTGAATTGGTTCATTTTTTTTTGTGTGGCCAAGAGAGATACTGCGATAGTTTGTTTTGAGGATAATACATTTGAGGTAGATTAGATTAGACGTTGGCCGGTGCAGGTTGGACTTTGATGTTGAATGTATATATGCTGTTGGAGTGAAGTGACGATTAGATTGTGATCTAATTAGGTTTCTATTTGAATGGCCGATGCGACATCTGCTTGCTCGAGCTCCTTTTTATTATTACGAAGTTAAAAACATTTTGCTGGTATATAAAGTGTATTGATTTAAAAGTACGCACTTTAATTTAGATAAAGTTAAGACTGTACTACATAAAAAACGGTATAAAATTAGTAAAGTTGCAGTTTGCACGTAGCAGATATCCATATAAGAATTAATAATAGGGAAAACTTTTCATTTCCATAAATATCCGCTTATCGCAAGGCATTTTATTGTCATTGGCTGTATTAAAACTGTGAACACACGTACACCCACTGCATCAACCCGAATGGCATGGCAAAATCGATTGGCCGTCTCTCTTCCAACTTTATATTAATGTGAATAATATGTACTATATATACCTGCGAAGACATTTCCGTGACGTTCACGTACTTCGTCATGCTGATTTCATTATTTTTTCAGAGCCACACACGTTATACGGACGAGTCAGCGATATAGATATATGTATACACCATAACCGCTCGTCTCTCTATTGTATCGCGCGAGTCAGGCGTATATTATACATCCATAATGGAAACAGTCGCATAGAGTGCCTCTGCCGATCGATATGGTAATTTGAGTTTCATTATTCGGATTCGCTTTTCCTTTTTGTCCAGAATGTTTTCAGGTCCCATCTCCTGTGTTTGAGGTCTATTGTTATTAATGGAATGACAAATGCATGATTTATGGACACTCGAGTTTCAGTGTCGAGTGGATGTTTGCAAAAAACAGGAAGACAGGAAACGAGGGCAAATTTCCGACGATCTCTGAAGATTGTATAATTGAATCGTATCAACTATGCGCCTGATATTTAAATTATTATTTTCTACGAAAGTCAAGGATAAAGTAAGATAAATATACAGAAATCCAAGCAAATTATTGCTGATGAACACTCTGTAAAACTTCTCTTCTTTTCTTCCGTGAATGTGTCCTCATACATAAAAATCAGAAATTCAGATGTTCAAAATTGACAACTCACCGCGCCCAATGTTACCACGTGATCAAACTTTCCTCTCCTACCGACGGTACGCCTACCGCAAACGCCACTCACCTTCCTACCTTACCGACGCACGCTAATTCCTTCCCATCATCTCATCCCTCCTCTAGCATCCAAGCAAGCAAGCATACATCCATTACCATCAAGTGTCGCCGCCTGGCGTCAACAGACGACAGCATAAAGAATAACCTGCAGGTGGAGGACTCTAATTCCTCTCCTCGTTTCCCGGAAAAGCAGCTCAGCAGCTCCGTTCGATTTCGCGCGCTCACGGTCAGGTCTGCGCATCGCCTGCGCGAAATCTCGCTCAGGCCGCCCCCTTCTCTCGAAGGAGGGCGGACATCATCACACGCGGCCGGAATTTTCGCGCGTCTACAGTCTCCCGCACGAGACGAAACCGGGCGCGCTCGCGAGAGCTTCCGTATATGTGAACGGAATTGCCGAAAACGTGTCCGGACGCGAATAGATAGGATTGTCGTTGACAGTTGACGCGAGTATATAAGTACTGTGCTGTGATTTGCTGCTGCTGTTGCTGCTTGTTGCTGTTGCCGGTGAAGAAGCTGATCGGAACAAAGGAAGGTTTTGGACAAAAGAGGTAAGCGAGTTTTTTGTTTACTTTCGTTTCTGCTGTGTAATATCTATGGCTTGTGGGGTAAATCGTGTATAGATATTTGTTTGGATCTGACTTGACAGTTGATAGCGACGCGTGCACTCGTCATAACCTAGCAACGTAAGTTTGGGATTGTTACAGGTTGATCTATGCGTCTTTGTTTTATTATAGGAAAGACATAACCATAACGTTTACTTGTTATTATATTCTCATTTTTGACAAGTTATAAGTATCTGCAATTTCTTTGAGTGTGTGCATATTATCAAGCATATTGATTAAACAAAGTGAGAAATATCTATAAGGTAACATAAAGCAACATGTTACCCATAATTGAACGGTGATAGAGCGGATTGTCTCTTTGGTAAGGATAATAAAAGACTGTTTACGAATGTGATAGATAATACTTACAACAAAAAGAATAATTCCTTCGTGTTCTTTAATAACGTATGCTTTATAATATTAGTTCGTTTGCAAACGCGACAGAGATAAAATCCTGATAATCGAAATTTAAAAAAAATAGTTTCTCGACGCAACTTTTTACGGGATTCGAGTATATATCTTGAATTTAATCAAATATTTTGAGATCTTCCCCGGAAGCCAGACTAAACAAAGCAGTAGATTGAATGCATAAACAAACAGATCGCGAATAATTTGATCCAATTTCTCGAATTTTATGAAGCGTAAAAAAACTCGGATTCACGTATAGTCTCTTGTTTTATTTACCGTGGATTTCGTCGAACGAAGGTGATGTAGATGTTGGGCACTTGTTTGCTTTCTTTACTGTCCTTTTGCTTTCGAAGGATGTGCACATTATTTGATAGGTATATACCGTGTGCGCGAAATAAAAAGTTCAGCTGAGTTAAGACTTGGAAAGTTTAATGTTTCTTTTTTTTCGGTAATAAAAGCCGAGATAGGTTGGATAAGGTACGCTGTCATCTTATCCAACTTTTTTTATACATCAACTTTTACTTCCAAACAACATTATACGCGAGCAGAGGCTTCTTCAGTGTTTTTGCAACGAGTCCAGTGTATTGTTTAGTTTAACAGAACAAAAAACGTGATCGATATAAATCGCCTCCGCATAAGCAAATAAATGGTATTGTAAACAGCCCATCTAATGATAAAAAAAAACAAGGTATACTGGAACGTTAAAAAAAACTTGGTCATTTGTTTCCAGAAAAGTGGACGTATGCGATTGAGCGATGAGACGTCCGCTAGTCCGCCATCTCTCGGAAGGCGGGGGTGGCGAGGGCGCGCGACGTCAGTCCATCAAGCCTGGCGAGGACGTCGTTGGCAACAGCTGGACCTGTCACGATTACCGCAGGCATCAGTCCTCCTGCGATCTGCTCAAGGTGCCCTCGGTCAATCCGAGGGGAAGGCTCTCGCCCGAGCCGCGCATCACCGTCACCGGCATCTTCAACAACAGGTGAGTGCCAGCTCGGATTTCCAGTACGTGATATTGTGTGTGCTTGAGATTCTCTAATCTTGCCCGATGGCGTTTCTGCGTTGTTGTGGACTGAAATCGAGCAGGTTACTGATATAATTTATACATTGCAAAGTTTTTGAAAAAAAAGTTTCGTATTATAATTAATTTTTATAAACTATTAAAAGGATGTTAGACATACTCTGCCTTTTAGTCGGAACGCCGGATTTTTCACTTAGATTTGGGAATTAAAAAACTTCTTTGAAAGGAATTTAAAAATATTTGCTGAAGACACGTTTTCTTGTTTATTCATGCAATTTTGGCGGAAATTCACCTTCCGACGCTGAAATTTACATCGTCTAATTTTAACCCGAATTTTAAACTTTTTTTCACTGAGTGAACTTTTATCGTAAAATTGTTCTGGTGCATATACTATGTTTATTTAATAAAATTACGAGTAATAATGACAGCAGCGTCGAGGAAAATTTTATAATTATGTTACTGATGTTATTGCGACTGCGTAAATATGCGCGCAGGGTCAAGAGAACGTATGAAAAATTGTAAAGTATATTTACGCAGACCTTTTTAATTTAATTACAGTGATGAATTTTGCAAAGAAATAGATATTAAAAAAGATATATGAAAGATTATGTTTAAAAGATATGAACATTGTTCATTTAATATTAATACACAAGACAATCTGTTTTCGTCTTCACATAAAAAGTAAACATTTATTATGGTATAAAAAATTTATAGATTCCGTTCAATCAACTCGATAGTACATTATCTTAGAGTAGAAGTTAGTCTAAATATTTAAGCAAGTACAAGTCACATAAGTAACCCAAGGCACACATTGACTGTCGGGTTAACCAGCTTGAAGCATCGACGTATTCATTCGAATATATTGATTTCTGTACTCACTGAGGTCAGCAAAACCGGTGTATTTCTTGTGTATATATGGTACTTCATTGGACACCTCTGATCTAAAGTTTTCTAATAAAAATGTATGATCCTCAGTAATCTTTGGATTCGTACAAAGTGTATGAATATTATATGACTTTCATACATTCGGATAAAGGATATAGCGTAGGATAAAGTATATAACGTAGCAATGCAATCCTCTACTTTATATATGTGACGAATCTAAAATTTATGCCAATACGTTACTATTTACAAAATTTTCATGCCGATTTTGGAATTAATAATAGAATTATCAATTTCGAAATTTGTTTACAAATGAAATACTATATCTTGCTTGTTAAACATTCAACAATTGTCATTGATGAGCGGCAATTCACTGAATACACATTCGTTAACATTCGAGGTAAATAAATAGCGATTCGAATTTGCATTCTCGGAAGTCGAAAAACTTGTAATTTCATCGAATAAATCGAGATAAATTTTGTTTCCATTTGTAAGCTAACTAGAGTTTCTGCTTTTTCTGATTGATTCCTTAGAAAAGAATTTACATGCCTTGCGACTAAAATTATAGTTTCGATTTTGTTTTCATATCTTATCTACAAAACAGAGCTTAATTTTGCTAAACCTATTCATTATTAATACATTCGCCCACATACATTCAAAGCTTTGAAAACAAAAAGTACTTGCATTGAATAATCCTATTACGGATATCACTTATTCTGAAGCTTTCAAGAACTTCTTTCAATATAATCTATTATTCAGTGACCAAATTTTCTTTTCCTCGTCTTCGACGCATCTTCAACTCGTGGCCACAAAAATAATCCATTTTCTTGAGTAAAACAAATGTTTATCGAACCAGCTACGTCGTAGCGCACCTAAACTTCGAAAATAGAACGTTTTACGATTAGTTTACATTTGGCAAACGAAAAGCATTGTTATTGTCAAGAAAGGAATCGCCGTAGAAAAATCATCTTTCAGTCTCTTAAATTCTATCAAAAATACGGTAAAAGAAAAAAATAAATTTCAAATACCTTCTCAGATTATAAATTCGTCCATTCGTGCGAAAGAACCTCAACCGTCGTCGATCTAGTGCTTATACTTCATTCAAAGAAACTTGCTTACTTCCTTCGCTTTACAAATGTCGAACTGCGCTCGCGCGTGAAAAAGAGCATCCTTGCATTTGAAACCTGTTCGAAAAGAGATGCGCGCATGCGACCGAAGAAAAGAATCGGGTGAATGCGTCGCTCGCAAATACGCCACTGAAAGGGAAACGAAACGACGAATGGATCAGCTTCGGAAGATGCAGGGGTAAAAAACGAGCGAAGGAAGAAACGAAGAAGAAACTAAAACGGAAACTCGGCCGAGCAACCTGCTCGCTTATCAGCGTCGCACAGAGTACGTCTCTGTTGATCGTGCCTGCTTCCTTTTTTTTCTCTTGTTGAAAGAGAGAAAAGAAAAAATACAGCCGCCCGCTCGTGTCGGATCGAGCGTTGATAGAGAAGAGACGAGTCGACGCACACGTGTGTTTGCTCTCTCGGTTTTCTCGGGCGATTTCTTTTATTTTTCTTTTCCTCTGGTTCTCTCTCTCTCTCTTTCTGTTCTTTCCCTTTATTTCTTCATTTTTCTTGGTGCACGAAAACGAGTGTGGTCTCGTGTACGGAGGCAGGGAGAGTGAGACGAGAATGAAGAGTAACGGCGATACAGAAATAGAGCGAATCTTGCCGGAAGAAAGATGTTCGAAAAATGAAAGTGTCAGAGAAGGAGAGAATTTTTTAAAAGTAATGGTACTTACTCGAGGAGATGGGCAGCCTTTGTTATACGCGGACAGAGACATATCTTTGTCCAGTTATAGCGAGAGGTTTCTCGGAGTTTGTGAACTTCTGCAATATTTCAGCTTTCGCTCTTGTGTGCTTAATACTGTCGTCTGAGAAAGCAGTTTATCATAAAAATAATAACGAGTATAGTATAATGGTAGCTATTTTTTTTGTTCAGCATGATTTTTATGGTTTATCAAATTTTAATTACATAAAACTTATATATTAACGAGCTCTAAATTAAAACCATCATCAGCTGAGGTATCGCTAACAAAAAATATTTAACAGTTAATAAATCCTTTAGTGGCATTTATGTCGTTTATAGCAGCAGGTTGTCTTACGTATTCGTTTTCTTGAACTTATTCCCACTGGAAACATCTGTCAGTATACAGAGTGAGATTTCCGATAAAAGTGCTGGCACCTTGAATGAAAAAGATTTCCTTTTTTTCAATTTTCTTATTGATAGATATGTCCATATCAATTTCACTATTTGTTAAGAATGAAAATATGATAGCACACAAGTATTTGAATAACGTAAAAATGATGAGCATATTGGATTAGATTTCTCTATATGCACAATATTAGTCCTGCATTCATCCAAAAACAATTTTTTCATCGTTGTAAGAAATGTAGTTCACTCTCTCAATTTGAAGTTTTAACTTTATGGTGACGTTTATGAAAGAGTGAAATACTTCCAAGAAGTAGAAGGTTATCATCTGCTATTTTCTGTTTTTAGTACCCCTGGCTTCTATCTGCAGTTCGACTTGCAATATCTCGTATGGCGATGAAGGACTTTACTTTCTAGTCGATACTTTTTATACTTTTTCGAATATAGCTTTTTCATCATATTCCACTTCTTTCATTTGAATATTCTTCTTTTGAGATATGCGAATGCTCGCGTTCTGTCGTGGTTATTACATTTTCTTTCATATAAGCCATCGTTGCCACAGCAAAAATATATTTGTTAAAACTTCATTAAGATAAAAAGAAAATAAGGCACCTACGTCTCAACACAGTAATAGCCGCAAGAAAAGAGTGCTGCCGATTATGGCGTTTCCGCATTAAATTCGAAGTATACATGGCTTGCCTTGATATCTTAATGCAACATTTGCATCACTAAGTATAATGTGAGAATCGCGTTAATTTAATCTAGATGCCCCATTAATTAGTGTTACTGCACCGTTTTATGACCTACCGCAATGTCTGCAAGTTAAAATTCAAAGAACTAAAGCTATAAACTATCATAACGACCGGATGACTTTATACAAAACTGACACGGATTCTCAAATAAATATAACTTCTTTCTCGAAGAAAAACCTCATTGTGGTTCATCTAATGCTTACCTTTTATGCTGACATTTTTAAGTCATGAAAGCAAAAAAGTGAGTTTCTCTTTTTTTTACCGATAAATAAATCATACATTCAATTCATATGGTAAAG
Organism: Cecidostiba fungosa; assembly: GCA_900474305.1. Classification (NCBI taxonomy): domain Eukaryota; kingdom Metazoa; phylum Arthropoda; class Insecta; order Hymenoptera; family Pteromalidae; genus Cecidostiba; species Cecidostiba fungosa. The sequence continues at coordinate 40,420 of UCOJ01000271.1, read as the reverse complement.
TACAATAACTCATATTTTATATAAAATTATTCATCCTGACATACAGTTGTATCTCTGTACCCTGAGCCATTTCTCGAATCTTCGTTTGTCGCAATATTGAGAGAGCGAACGCTGCCTGAACAGACAGATGCCTTCTATGCAAATTTGATAGCATAATGAGTTCTTATTTACCGTAATATTACTGGCAAACATGTGTACGTGCGCAAGCAGTCAAATGAAAGCATATAACTTCACAAAAGGCAATGCACGAGTACAATACGCTGCTTTTATTGTTAAAAAAGCTCTGCAAACTCTATTTATAACGTTAAAAGATCTAGAAGTATCTGTGCCCAAGCATCAAAATAGTCGTTGACAGATTATCTCATGTCGAACCCTCACCGTTTAATCTAAAAGCCTGACAAATCCTTAGTCATCGCGTGTAAAAAAAAAAACTTTACAAAACTAACACATTCAAGTCAAGCGACAATATGACAGCCAAAAAGCTGTTCAAATTAATTGTCGCAAAATTACGCACCACTTCCATGAGATAGCGAAGCCTCGAGTCATCATCATCCTCAAAAAAATGACTTCATCACCTCTCGACCGATCGACTCCCCCTATAGACTCTTTTAGCAGCCAATCTATCGCTCGATCGTACGGTTGAGTGAGCATAAGCGCGATGACATTTTTTTACGTAACGCACGGCGGGACAGCCCCATCGGCACTTAAGCCACAATTAGCGAGTCGTGCAGGAGGGGACGACGACGCGGCGACCTGCGCGCGTATATCTGCGGTAATACCTATATAGACGCTCTCGGTTGGCCCCGGATATCCAGGCAGACTGTGGCGCAGCGGCTCCTCTTTCCTGACGCGCAGCCCGCAGGCTATCTCTCTTCTATGTCGGAGTAGTGGAGTACCGTCTTTGTGCGATATGCTGCCGCTGCGGCGGCGACCTTCTTGGGCTCTTCTGTGTGATGTGCTGTATACGCGCATTTTGCACTGTAAAGAGGTGTTTTTTTCTTGTGACGGAAGGTTTCTTTATCTGCACTTTTTTTGTCTTTTGATTAAAAAAAGGATCTTTACCTTTTATGATACATCCAAAGTTTATATTCGTGTATATTTTTAAAAAGGCTTGTTACGCATGGGTAAATAAGCAGTGACGAGTTGGAATATTACGGCAGAGATCGTCCAATAAAATTTTCACGAGAAATTGATTTTTATAACATCATATAAAGTAAAAAGTCGGTAAATTTTTGCAAAGTTTCTTCGCGCAGTTTCCGAGCTTATTGGAGCTATAAGCCATACTCGCATGATCATCATTTTTTCATGAGTTTGATAAGATAGCGAACTGGGAAAATTGTTATGGTTTTCGAGTTTCCAAGCTCTACTCTGTGCAGCTGCAGATTGCTGGTACAGAAGACCAGACTCTATTTTCTTTAGTCGTTATCTCTAGATGTAGCAGCTGTTTTGATAAAACGGTAAAATTCTTTCGAAATTTATAAAGATTGGTTCGTTTAAATAAATTTGTTGGTTATCTTTGTGGATCAAACAATCAAAGGCACTTGTTAATGTGATCTTTTGAAATCTGAGTGGCTAGATGACGTCACATAAATCAATAATAATGATATAAATGTCATCAATTCAACTATACTCCATTTAAAATTTACCCTTACAAACAAAGCTTTGCCCAGGATCGAAAAGACACGAAATCACGTATTCAAACGATTTCGTGCTATCGTTCGGAAACTGCCCCTATATCGAGCGGCCCAATAAAAAAGCGAGAAAACTGTCGGAGAAGCTGGATCTTCTCTCTCACAGGCAGCTTACATTCCAGACACGCGGATACCGTTGCGCTCGCGTCGGCGAAATCTGCGTGAATACACAATCTCTTTCCCTCGCCATTTGGGGGAGAAAAACTCCCGAGTCAGCTGCTCCCGACGCGATTTTGCGCGCATCAATTTCCCGCAGCTTGCGTAATCCAAGGTTAAACATTACGCGCTGACGACCAGTGGAGGACCGGAAAGTAGACTAAGCGCGTATAGAGCGTTTATAATTTGATACCTAACTTTTCATTGGCATGTCGGTCGAACGGTGTGATATGTATATAGGTATATGTGTGTGTGTATATGAAGTTTCGGGTGGAAGTGTAATTAAAAACTTGGGTGATAGTGTAGTAACGTGCTGGTGCTTTGAAGAGGAGGTGGAGTGTTGCTACTTGTTTTGCTTGATGGGTATAGATACGTCACGTAGATGTTATATACCTATATGTCGGGCGTATCATTTTAGGTGATTTTAACTGCTCGTAAAATTATGGCAAAGGGGTATACCATCGATTCTACCTTTATTGCTGAAAATATTCGCGTCAAACTTTTATGTGGGTCCGATTTTACACATTAATGAGAACTTTTCACTCTTGATTAAAATGTATTTAATAAGAAAGATCAACGATGGCACTATATATAAATTAGCCTAAGTTAACGGTATACGGTCAAACGAATCAACCAAAATCCTCCAAAAAAGGACACTTAATCCTTCAACCGCCAACTCACACTTCGGAGTCAAATTCAATTTACGTCCAACCGCGGATCCAATTATTCCTCTCGAGACTCAGTGGTACCAAGAAATTAGCGCATATAGATACGGCACCACCGTTTTTGTGTCATCATCAAGGAAACTCGCGCAGAGCCGCGGGGCTAAGGTCGATTATCAACAAAGGGGAAAACTCGCGCGGACTGTGATGCTGCGGAGGCTTTTTAAGGCTGATGATTAGGGCCGAAGTTTTAATTGAGTATAGCCGTATAGCCTCATTGTCGTATATAACTCCGGTCCTTTATGCAACTCGAGAGTCACTCTTGTTTATTTCGTTTGCTTGCTCGCTGTGTTTTTGGTTAATTAGGCTGCGTAGGCGGCGGATTGTTTTCGCAAGAAGGACGCTTTGAAAGTATTCCAATTGTTCCTTGTTATTATATTATTGTTTGCTCTGAATCTCTCACTGAGGCTGTGAATGAAACAGTCGAACGGAAAATCTTTGCGCCTCCGAGAGAGGAGGAAGATCCATAATTATATACTCGCGCGGAGAAATTATTCAATTATCGACCGCAAAGTTCGTTTGCGCTTTGCAAACTTTGGCGCAGCGCAGCCTCGTATAGTCTCTGACAGCATGATTAATTACCTGTTAAGAAATTGTGCACACATCGGATACACGACGTATCGCTTTATTCGAAAAGAATCCCCTTGAGTTTGTTAAAATATTTGATAAAAAAACGCATGTGTGAAACCTCGTTAGCGGAAAAGTCTCACGTTTAGCTGAATAATGCACACACGTGCACGTAAAAAAAAGCAAAACAAATCTGAATTTGCATCGCGTCCAAAGGTAATCCAAAAAATCAATCTCTCTCGAACGGCGCGCTGCTGCGAGCATCAGAATAAAATCCCATTACCATGCACAATTCAATTTCTCTCTCCGCCCCTCGCGTTGTATCTGAAAAATTTCAAAATCGAACTCGCTTATGAATCAAGGCTGAGCGTCACTCCCATGCCCCAGCTCACACACGTTATCGCTATCAGGGAGCATACTATATATATGGCAGCAGCCTCGGTGTGTATTAATAATAAACTAGCGCGTGTATGTATAGTGAGAGAAAGATTGGGGGCCTCTCTCTCTCTCTAGTTCCTATCATCCATCCATATAGGTGCAGGTTATGAAATTAATTTCGCAGTGGCCGGAGGGTCGAAAAGGGCGCGAGAGGACATCCTCATTCCAGCTGCGTATAGGAGAGGAGAGATAGCGCGCTCCGGTCATCGTTTGAGCAATAAATTAGCGCTGAAAGGAGGTGCGGGGATTATGCAAGCGCGGTGCCTTTTTTCCTACGTGCACGAGCGTACTATATAGATATATATATACATACGCGCCGATAAGTGCGTGAGGGAGGAGTATAATTAAAGTTCACCGATTGCGAGTGAGTGAGAGAGAGAGGGATGTTGGTTTTGCTTTATTTGGATCGGGGCTGTGTTATTATCCGGGGAAAAGACACAATCTGCCGAGGAGTAATGGATGGCGCGATATGATGGTGATGGCTGTAGGCGGCGAAGTCATATTTTGCTATTTCAATTATAGAACGGCATTTTTTTCTGGATCGCTATCGTTTATTGGTTATGTTGTATATACGCGCGCGTTGCGAGGGCTGACCTCTGAACTTATAGAGTTTTCGAAGAGCGAAAGGTTTTTCTCTCGGTGAATAATTTTACGTTTGTGCGCGGGAGCGATCTTTAAGAATATATCGAATAAAATCAAGATACGAAAGAGAGAAAAGACGCAGTTAGATTTTCAGCTTTTGTTTGCAATAATTGCCTACGAATGCGTACATACGAAAGCGTAACAAACAAAAGTAGCAAACTCAAAGTATATTATTACAAAATTTTAGCAACAAAAGCGCACCTAAAATTCAACAAAGCCAGCGTACGTATAATCCGCCTAATTAATTATACCAACCGAGATTCACAATAACAAACATCAGCGGCGTAGCCTCTAGCCATCAGTCTCTCCTGATGTAAAAATAGCAGCGCCGGGCTAATTCTACCACACTGCACACATCACAGAAATTACTTGACTCTGCGACCTTGGTACCCGACTCCGCGCACCTGAATAACACGTCCGCTATTAATATTATACATATATAGCCGCCCACGCGTCTGAAGCAACGATGCGTAGATGTATACACACATCGAGCAAACACGCACTCCTCTGTTTATCCGTAGTACCTAATATATATACTTCGGCGAGAGCAGGAGTGAGAACCTTCTCCGGAAGCCCGCCGGGCTTTTTGCGTGGTGGCCACTCGTGTGCTATAATTCGTGTAGCGCTAGTCGAGTATGCTATATGTGTATATGTAGGTACTACGAAACTACGTGTGGATCAGATCGAGCTGTTGTGCTCTTGTTTGTCCAGGAGGGGTTCGGGGACGATGTTTCCTGGGGAATTGGGTCATTAGGCAAATGTCCGCGGCTGATGCCTGATGGCAATTAAGTAATTGCTGAGCAACCGATGGCGAGTTTATGCGAGAATGTATTATTATATATATATGTCCGAATTTCGCGAGAGCGATTGAGACGCAAAACGCGTAATGTCTGATGGAAATCGGGGGGAGACCATTGTTCAATCAGCGGACGTATGGCGCTGTACGTTGTGTGTACGTGAGTGAGCTGCAAAAATATTAAGGGACATCGCGAGTCCGGACTTGCGTATAATACGACTCTCTTGATGGATGAGCTGATGCGCGAGCTAAGAAGATTTTATTTGTATACTCGCCGGAGGTATAATATTTTATTTTATCTTTATGGGTATAGAGACACTGATGCTGCTGGATCTCACGTTCAATGAGTTGGTATGGGAGGTAAAGAATATACGTTTCGAAATGACGGATGATTTTCACCTGCTAACTCGAGCTCTCTCAGATGGGTCTTTAATTAAATAAAGAGTTGTACGCGAACGCGAAAATTTGCAGCGAGTTTTTTTGGTACTCGCGAAAAGCGAAATTAAACGCGAGAAAATGTGGGTTAAACCCCCTCTCGACCAATTAACGCTAATCCATTTTCTTTTATCTCAGACCATATAGTGGATATTAAGAAAAGCCTTAATTTCCTTTTCTCCAAATAAATACCCTCGCATCAATCATCAGCGAAATTACAAAAATAAAAAAAAACAGCCAAATAAATCTCTACAATCTTCATTCCCGCGCGCACACTTTAAATCGGCCGTCGACTTAAAGAAGCAATTTCCCACAAAAAAAACAACGAAAAGAAAGGAACAGTGTGCGAAGCCAAACAAAACGACTATTAATCCTCCGACAAACGCGCAATGAATTCTCGCGCTCTGACTCGCGTAATAAGCATAAACCCTTTAAACTCAAACAATCTGCCGGCTCTCCGGGATTTAAACTCGGCGTTGTCTCCCTCCGGAGGAGAAGCGTCGAGCAAAAAAGAGAGACGCTAAGCCCTGAGTGAGAAAGAGAGATAGAACGCAGGTGTGTGCGCACTTTGCATGTGTATAGCTCCCGACACCTTTGATCTCCTTACACACACTCACAAGCACGTGTCTCTCTAGATCCGACTATGCCTTTCTTTCTCGCATTGCTGGCTATGAGTTCGTTTTTTTTCTCGTCTGTGCGCGGTAGCGGCAGCCTGTTTGCACGAGCTCTGCTTTTGAAGAAGACGCAGAGGCTCCGAGATATGAAGGTGTTAAGAAGAGAGAGAGAGAGAGAGACTTTTTGCTTTAAGCGTGTAACGAGATTGCCATAGCTTTTTCTAGGAACATAGAGAATCCGAGTTTTTGAGTGACTTTTGAATTAAAGAAACATGGAAGAAGAGATGGGCTCTGGCTTTGAAAAAGCGAGCTGTAAAGTGCCGCTGTTAAAAGTGGCTTGCAGAAAAATTATTCCATTAACCTTTTGAGAACGGAATGCCTTTTAAGAATTTTGACAAAAATTAAATACGAAGATGAGTGACTCATAATCTCTGCTTATAAGAAAATCAAATATAGATATTCTCTTATACGGCGTATTTCAGACTATATTATTATACTAAGCAAATCCTCGGTATATACAATAAGCGCGCACGTCTACGGAAAAATCGACTCGCGCAACCGAGACGAAGCAAAAAGCTAACATAAACACACACATGCGCTGAAAAAGAGAGGGCGGAAAAGGCTCGTATTCCCTCTCTCTCTCCTCTAGCGAATTACGCGCTTCGCAGTCCGCGGAATCTTTACAAATAGCTGCTGCTGCTGCTGCTCTTCTTTCCCGAGACCTTTTCTATACGCACACAGGGATTCCGAACGCGCACTTCTGGAATGCCTTGGGAAACGCAAAACTGCCGCTGGAATGCCACACTTTCTATATGCGGCGATGAGAAGCTCTGTACACGGGTGGAGCAGCGATATAGTTTTTATGGTAGCCGCGCGAGCTAGTTGTGAAACCACGGGCTTCTTTATAAGAGATGCGGTTTGTTGTTTTTTTTTTCTCTTTTTCTCTCATCCCGTGTTGGTGTGGGGTTATTTCGAAATTCGGAAATTAGCCGGCCTGGAAATTGGATCGTGTGCGCGGGATGATGATTCATGCGTGAAAAGATGGACTTTGAATGGATTAACGATCGAGCGCGTGCACGATTGGGTGTATGGAAATATTAATTCGAGCGTATAATAGTGCGTTAATCCGGGGATATAATTTATAGGAAGTTTATTTATTATAATAATTGACGTTTATGAAGTTATCAATCGCTAAAGCTATGCTGTACGTGTGGCCGTGTTGGACTTATTTTGTTGGGCGCATTAATTATTCGATTGTTATATATTGCATACGGGAATTTAATTGTGGAAGTTTATTATTCATAATGCGAAAGTATGCATGTCAATGTATGTATGTAATGCAAGTCATGCATGTAAATTTTAATCATATACTGTATAATTATAATAATAATATAAATTTTCAATCTAAAGTTAAAAAACGCATCGCATAATTGAAAACCTCTTGATTCTATAAAAAGAAAGCCTATACCCTTTCTCTAACAATTGTAGCCGCACTCACATCGAGTATAGAAAGACACTCCAGAAGCCCTCTCCAACGCATCGTCGACACAGAAACACACACAGTGGGGTAAAAGTGCTCCAAAGTTGCTGTAGAACACACGTCGGCTCTAGACTCCCTCTCAAAAATCAAAGATCCCCCGAACGACTCATCTCTCTGGCAAATCGATATGCTCGGCGTCCACTCAAGCTTGTACAAGCGCAACCCCCTCCTGCGCGACAGTCGCGATAAATCACGAATGAAAAATTTCCCTGGAAAATAAAACAATGAGACGGCGAGAAGAGCAGCACGCGTGGCGCTGCATTACTGAAACCGCATACCTATATATGCAGGAGATATCCCCCCCATATATGGGGCAGGCGCGTGTCGCCGCGCTCCGATTATACTTTCGTTTCTAGCTGTGTGCCGCAATGCGAGAGCTATACAGCGAAGCGACGAGGATTAATGTGCCGCGCGATCGCCGGGAGGGCGGGAAAGATAATTCCGCTAAATTTCACGAGGACAATAGCCGGGTGGCATTAGGGGTCGTCCTCTCGCTCTCTCTCTCTGGGGTACTTTGCAAGTGTCACGTACCGCTGAGCGCTACTGCCAGCTTCTGTGCGTCGATCGGCCCTTGTGTATTAGTTGCTCGGAGAGTTGAGGAACTCGAGAGCCGGGACGTATTGTGTGGATGGTTAATTTATGGGCGGATCGCGTTGAGGTATCGATTGCGATTGCAATTATTCTTGTATGCAGGAATTTTAAAGGATTTCGAGGATACAACAGGGAGAGAATCGGGGTTTTCGGTTACGGTGACAGGAAAAATTATGCTTGAAATTTTCATTTTATTCTAAAATATTGCCTGTTATACAGAGTGTTCGGTTGAGTGGATAGTTTCTCATTGTTAGTGAATCCCGGTAAACAGCAAAATTTTATTAGTTGTTTTCTTCAGTGTACGAAACTTTATTTACGAGGGATACTATACTTATTTTATCCAAGCTTTTTATCATATATCACTTTCCTAATATTTTCTCCAATCGTTCTGACTGGGGTATTTGTATTATTTTCCTATCACGATATCAGGCATAATAGTAGACGGATATATTACTCTTATAATCCTTCTATATTCTATGAACCCTCATTGTAATAAGTCCAAGGAATGAATAAGAAGTCATTAAATTGAAAGGATGTTTCTAACAGTATTCCAGCAACGAAATAGTCAATATTAGGGGTTACCATATAGCGTCCTGTGCGAGGTTTGATGAAAAGTGAGAACAGATGTATACATTTCGAGAGTTGAGTTCTACCGCGAAAGCTAGGATATGGTCGTGTACGTTAGTGTCTGATAATTTCTGAATCAAATCTAAATACCTTGTTCTACTACTGATGAGTAAAAAATGGTGTTAGATATTAAAATAATATCATTTAACAAGGCATTTTCAAGCTTGCAAGCGTGGTTTACATTGATTAAAGCAAATTAGAAATCATAGCTAGGAAATGGATGGAAAGGGGCCATGTAAAATGTGCTCGGTCACAAAAATAAAAAAATTATAAAAATCAAATGTGTCAAAAAGTGTTTCATCACTGGTTATTTTTAGCTATTTCAGGCTATATCTCATAGCTATTTTAAATATTTGGATTTCTACCAGGGTTTCGAAAGCTTTTTTTTTTTAAACTATTGCCATTTACAGTAGAAAGTATGTATGTATTCTACGCCAGTTTCTTTTTTACTCCATTTATCAACAATCAAAATGTTCGTTCTTCTGCTTCGAATGCTTCATTGCTACTTTTTGTCCAGCTCCATGAATATTGGTGAATTGTGCTCGTGCAGACCAATTTGACAGCCATTGTTGCAGTCAATACTGCTAAGTTCTAACTCTTTCCACGCTTCCAATATCCCAGGAGTATCTGGGGTTTCCCTTGGAAACCGTCCAACGGCTAAGTAGTCACCAGTTCCATGCAATTCTGGCCTCTTTGGCAATACCTGTGTTCAAACAGTTTGTATTAATAATATATAATAAGTGTCTTACTATAGAAGTTCATGTTACAAAATATACAGTTACCTCCGTGTATTTTTTTCTTGGAAAAGATAAACAACAATCGTACATATAAATTACATATACTTGTATTGAAAATTTATCTAACTTTCCTTCTGAATTATTTCAAATGTATGTATACTAACAGTATTCAATTAAAAAATGTATCCAATATCAGCCTGCGGTGAAGCACAAATTTTCAAAGTGTAGTGCAAATACCTGTATACTATAGGAATATACCGTTAGCTTTAACCTTATAAGCACGCTTTATAATATCCCATTATTTAATACGAACCATGCGAGTGCAACCACAAACGTAACAGTATCTCGCCGCATAAACAAATCACCAACGCCCAAAACTCAAGTCGATAAAATCAGTCACAATTACAGGTCTTATCTCCCATCGCATCTCTTGCACAAGCCAATAAAGCCTCTCTCGCACGACAAGCGTTTCCATTAAAAGCAACCGTTCTCGCTCAGCCGGATTCGCATCATATATATTATCGGACTTGCGCATCCGCGTATATAACCCACGTCAGCCATGTCTCATCATTCAAACGAAAAAACTCACTCACCTCGACGCCCAGCGCACAAAACCGGAAGCCAACGCATCTCTGCACGCACACGCCTGCGTCAAACGATAATTGACTACACTCCGTCACTCGGCGACCCCTAAGTGCGCATCGCGTCCCCATAACGTAGTGCATAAGCAAAACTATAAGTTTCGCCCCCCGCGCGCACTCGCATTAATTGAATCGTCCGAATGTGACCGAGGGCTCGTGCAAAGGGTGCGTTTCTGATGCGCGTGGAGATAGCTCGTTGCGCGCAGGAATTCGTTGCGGATATATACGTATACTACACGTATATATATAGTGTGAGGGGGAGGTAAATCGCTGGAGAGAGCGTGAAGTCGTAAGAGCGTCACGGGCTTTTGTTTTACGACGTGAGTATAAGAGAGAGATATGCGGCGTTATTTTGGGGGCTGATTTTATTACCGGCTGCGGGAGCTGGACGTTTTGATAAAGTGTTTTGGAATATGCGAGTCGATGCTCAGAATAGGCCAGTCTATGGTCGAAAGTGTGCTTCGTATTGTTTGTATCTTGATTTTACAGCAAATGGAGAGGACCTATTTCTGGAATATCTCGAGTTTTAGTATACAATCTGTTTGACGCGGAGTGAAAATTATTAGCTGAATTGTTACAGTTGAACTATTTTTGGTATATCTCACATTATAAAGTCGTATTATAAGCACGTGCCGGCTATTTCGGATTGAATAAAGTCTATCGCATCACTCATTCAATGCACATATAAAAACGTCAGTTCTTTTACACACGTATTCGAATACAAATTCAGCGCAACAATAACCATCCGATAAAATGAAGTTGATCTTTGCATAGAAAAAGCATATATTTGCTGAACTAATTTAACCAAACACAGCTCTTCTCCGCAGCCTTCTCAAACTCAACGAAGCAGTCCATCGTCGTCACCTTCGCGCGTAAGAAAACATCGTCGCTCGCACTATACGTCATTTACGTAGCCCAGATCGAGCTCTACACCTATTTACCATCCCGACGACCCTACATAGCTCACCAGAGAGAGAGAGAGAGAAAGACACACATACACATGGACGGACAGACGTAGTATCAGAGACGGAATCAGGGATTCGTGAGCTTATACACAGCAGAGAGAGCAAAAAGGGGTCGCCCTTTCCCGAGTTCCGCTTCACTGCGGCAGATAGAACCTGGTCTCTAATGCATCGCGCCGCTGCGCAAACACACCGGGACACGCGCGAAACTAACGTCCTCGTACAATGTGTAGTGCTGCACCGGAAAAGGGGGATGCGCGTAGTATACGTCTCTGTAAATAAAAATGCGCGCGCAATTAATGGATCAATTTGGAGAGCTGAGAGCGAGAGAAGGGCACAAATATTTGAGAGAGAGAGAGCGAGCATGCACACACGCGCCAGCCTCGATCTCGGCTGGATGAGTTTTAGGGGTTTGACGTGCGTATATATATACATAATAGCGTAGGGGGGCAATTTCAGCGAGAGTCATTCTCGAGGCGTCGGAAGTCGTGTGCGCGCGTGCCGCCGCGGATGAATTGTCAGGACGAGAGTTGGGTGATTAATGCGGTACGGCTTGATGCGTTGGGTGTAATTTTTGGAGATCGAACCTAGCATTAGACACGCGGGGGAAGATGATATTGAGCTTGTTCCTTATTCGGAGTGGGGTCGTCGTCGTCGTAGATTTCGGGGGAGGGTTGTGCGGAAAGTTTGAGCTGTGTTAGGCTGAGAATTATTGTGTGCTCTATTTGACTTTACTTGGGATTTGGCTTTCGTGTAATTATATCTTTATGTGCTTTCGTACGAGCTTACACGCGTGCAACGTCATTTACTGTGACGCATCACGCAGATAAATATTGCATATAGTGTATATAGGCCGGCTTAATACTTCTATATTATTCAAATCCTCGATAAAAAGAATAAAAACCTACATATACCAAGCTTTTAACGAACATCAAGTTTTAATATAAATATCAATTTGCAGCCGGTGCCAGGAGAACAGAAATCCCCTTAATAGACTTTTCATCCCTCGCTAATTCCTATATCAGTGCGGCGCATGCAGGAGTTCCCTTTCAAAAATCTATAAAATCCAATTTTTGCGCGTTGCATGCAAGAAAAAAAGCTTTCACAGCTCCGAGCTGCTGCAGCGTGCGCGCCTCGCACATAATAAAAGCGCGGCGGCGAATGAAAAATAATCTGTAAAACGCCGCTGCAGCTCACGGATACGCGTGACGAGAATAAATTGCGCGCGCGACTTCCTCCCTCGTCCTCGACTAAAGAGCGAGAGAGTGAGAGAGAGAGAGAGAGTTGAACGACGTTAATGGCTCTTCCCCCCGTCGATGTACACGGCCTTTTTTTACATCAACGAGTCGCGTGCTCCACATAATTCTAGGCGACGAGCACACGCGCGCGTTTTGTGTATATACATGCATATATGATGCTTGTGAAACATATAAGCGGTGGAGTTTACGTAGTTATTTCTTGTTTACACTTTTCGCGCGCTACTCCACGATCCTCAAATGTCAATTTCCCACCGTATACTGTGGCTGCATGGAGAAAAGGGTTAGAGAGACAGAGGGAGAGGAGAGCCGGAATTACGCGTTAATGCGCGTGCATCAGCAGAGCTGTACATTATGCAAGTTGCGTTTGACTATGTGCGTGGATAGACCGGAGAAGAATCGGCGGTAGTTTGTGATTTGAATACTGTACTAACTATAGAATTCATTGTGAAGAATTGGAGAGTTTAATTTACTGTTTAATTATATAAATCTGCACGGTGTGTTTATAGGATTCATTATGAAGAAGAATTAGGAAGGTTAATTATAAATCTGCGCGATGTATAATTAAGTTGTTAAAAAACAAAGAAAAATATGTGGACTGCATCCTTAAAATTGAAAAAAATTCCGAGATGAACATTATTAAACGACTTTTTCTGCTGAAAAAAGGAGAATAGCGCGATTTTAAGCTCTCTGAATAAAGAAAGGCCGTAATCTAGAGCGGTTCGAGGCAGAGCGCTAAAATGAAAATTGGAATTAAAATGCGAATAAATCAAGGAAATAGAATGGAATCGTTTATTCTCGCGCGCAGAGCAGATGAAACACCTACAAGAGAATGCTTTTAATATCGGAGATTCATTTATGAAGAGCCCCACCCTCACGGGGGCAGTATTAAAAAAACCGCTTCTCTCTCTCTCTCTCTCGCTCACAGCGAAAAATTGAGCGTCCATTTTGTTCGCAGAAAAAAAGAGTTATTTTAAGACAAAAGGGAAATATCACAAGAAAAATGAAATGTATGTGCATGTTTGGCTGAAAGATTGCCGCGTGCGCCTCCGTATGCATGTATGCGTGCGCAAACAATTTACATAATTTCGCGCCAACCCTGGTGTCGAGAAGGTACTTACCATATTTCCACGCTCCCCTTCGACGCTCCATCTTCTCTGCCTCGATTCGAAAACTAAACTATATATACATACACACAGAGTCTTCTCTCATCTGAATATATCGCTCTTGACCCGCCGGGAGAGACAGACTGATGGAATTCACTCGACAGATCGAACGTTGCTTAATGTTTGAAGCTTTTCTCAGGACGAGACTTGAAAAAATGAGCCGTCGTTAATTCTCACACATACCTTTCTATACATATAGATTGCTCACGAATTCAGGAAAAATCTCAGACGCTTTTTTACTGTACGAGAATTATTTAGCTCGTCGGAGAAGAATCTTGGAGACGACGTGTTCGAGAGTCTCTCTCGTCAATTTTCAATCGGAAAATCCCACGCTTTATTCCCCCTGGACTCATGAACCTTCAAACGCGAATAACAAGTATAAAAATCAATTTCGCAACGTCCGCGATATTTGCGTTAAATAAATACCGCGGAGAGAGACATCCGTTTAAGGACCGGATATTAAAAGATATATATACTACGCAGGAGTCATCACAATGTAGACTTTCGCAAGAGAGAGAGAGAGCTCCTTATCGGAAAATTTTCGAAAAGCGCTCTCCTGTGATCCGAGAATAAACGTTGCCTTTCGAAACGGAAAAAGGAGAAAACGAAAAAAAAAACTCTCGGTGCAAAACCAACATCACGTGACGCAAACACAGTGACCTCCTTCGTGCGGAGAAAACAATTTCTTTCCCCTTCGATATATATAGTACGTACCATTACACAAGCCGGAGACTTGCATTCATATTACGGGATTTGGTGCGGAAATTTCTCTATCCACCTTGAGATTCGAAGCGAGATCGATCGAGGTGGTAGACGATTCTACTCTGGTCCCTTCGGAATTCAAGCGTCTGCTAAGGTGAGCACATGCATGCACTATACTGATGTGCAGGTGTGCTGTAGCGGAAAAACGAATCGATCTGTAAGCGCGACTTCGCGCTCCATATTGTTGAGGGTAGAAAAGTCGTCGTCGTGACTCATCCTTGGCTACTTCCTTTGCTTGCAATTTCTTTTCCTCGCTTTGTTCAGTCGAGTTTGTAGTACAGAGAAAAGGAGAAAGAGAGAGAGAGAGAGATATGAAAAAAGGTGGCTTGATGAGGACGTCGTGTTGTTTGGAATTTAATGGAAAAAGTAGGCGACGTGTACTGGAAGTTTTTTTTGTCCAGTAACTCTCAGGGATTCTCACAGAGATGAAAATGGCCGGAAGAACTTTTCACGCCCTTGTCGTCGGAACTGATGAAGAGGTGGTGTAATGATTCCGATCTTTCTCCCGATCGAACACTACACTTTCATCGTACAGGTGTTTAAGAAACGTTGAAGATGTAATTATGAGCTACTTCGTTTGCTCGCTAATTACACCTTTATCGAAGAACTTTACTGATTCTATTCAAAAGCTCTTCTCGCTCGACCTACTTTTCTCTCAACTCAAAGCCTGCGCAAAGTTTGAATCTTTAAAGCGGACGACTAGCTACAACTCAATAGCAACAGGCAAACGAATCTTCCAAACTACGCTCATTCAATTATCCGACACGCTGCACTACTAATACACACACACACACACGCGCCGCCAGTATCCCGAGGACAAGCATTATATAATACTACTCCTCTGAGCCACTGCATAACCATTATCTCTCTCCCTCTCTGTACTGTCTCCTTAATTCCAGCGAGCACGCATTACTCTCGTTCTAACGAACCCCAACCCAGCGCGCTTGCACTAACAGAATCTCCCTCTCGACCCTACCTCTCTCCATCTAATCGTCCTGGAATCTCGCGAATTCCTCGCGTAAATCCTCTCAGTCCCTATATCTCCTTGCATATATTAATACACTGCACTGCAACCAGAAGCGCCGTGGTCGCGAATTCGAGATATTATACCCGTAAAATGACGTAAACGGGGCTGCTAACGGGTAACAGAAGCAGCTGTACACCTTAGATCTAGGATTACAAGCCTTCGGCCCGCGTAACCGCATCTTCACTGCTGCTGATGCAATGATCCTTTGCGGAGATATAAGCTAAAGGACTAAGCGAATATCGCGTGTGGTTTTGTTGATTCTCTCTCTCTCTCTCTCTCTACTTCTCGAGCTTTCTTATTAGTGGTTGGGTGTAAATCGCGGAGGTGTGGCGGCGAAGGATTTGAATTGATCCGATTGCTCTGGTTTTAATGAATGGATACGGATGTTTGTTGAACTAGTCGAGGGTGAATTTTGCATGATTGCGGCCGAGTGAATTACTGTTGGCGGATTGTTGGCTCTATTCCGATCCGGAAGGATTATGATTTTAGGTAGTACTGCAGAGAGAAGCTGTTTATTTGGAATCGTGCCGAGGCATATCTGTTTCCATTTCTGGAAAGTAAGGATGGAGAAGAGAATGATACTGGATGTATCGGAGAAGAGAAAAAGTGCCTTGAAAAATAGTTTTTTGAGGATGAAACACCCGAGGCTAGCTGTGGAATACATTTTCCGAGACAAGGTGGAACGATTCGCTCTGCTGAGTAAGATGGACTTTTCTAACTCGGTATAAATGTGACGTCGAAAAAGGAAATGGAAACCCAGTTTACTCAAAGTGTACGTATTATATACTACGCGTACAGCTGAAGCGGTTACTTTTACCGATGGACTATACTCTCCTAACTTTTTTCCTTATCGGATTGCTCGCGATAGCTGTTCCCTCGAGTGAAATAAAAGGTAAAACTCGTCTACAAACTGTACATTTAATCGAGACAGTATTAATCTTTAAGACTGTCGATATCACGCAGATGTGTATAGAACAACACGAGCTAATAGGAAAAATTAGTTTTACGGCTCGGAGATCGCAATCAAAGAGAAGGCCAAGTGTTTTTTTTAACGACCATTCAGACAAAATAATTGCGTTTCGCTGCTGCCGTAAAGAAACCAGCGAAGCCGTTTCGTCTGCATCCCTGATTCTCATCAATAATACGAAAGTAAAGCAAGTATATAGCGCGCGATTCAAAGAGTTGAAAGAAAGGCGAAAAAAAGAGGGGGCGGTCAACCTAGTTACCCATTGGAACATCAAATTTAACTCTAATCTATTGAGCCAGTTAAATTAAATTTTATATTTATAATAAGCTATTACACTTTTGAGAATACAACATGATCTCGGTAGATAGGATTAACCCCGTTTCCTCTCGACACGCCACATCTCAATCTACACCGCGCGGCAAAAAAGTCATCTCTTCACGCTCGGAATTAGAATATATTTATATGTATACATCCCCAACCGTCTACTTTTCCCATTACATCTCCGTATAGGCATACCTCCAGAAATCAGCTGTCTAATGCTCGACATCTCCACAGCCGTTGCGCAAACTCACGCCAGGCTCGCACAGAGGATACCGCCGACTAAAGATGGTCATGGGATAGATTTGTTTAGCAAGCGAATAAGGGAAGGAGGCGATATCTCGTTAACGGCTTCGTCGCCAACTAGTATACACGAGTATACACGAGGCGCGCAATCGAATGCATCCAACGCGTGATAGAAAAGTACCTAATAGGGGAGGGGAAAACTTTCCCTTCTCGACGCTACTATGCTTCCCCCTTTCGACGACGACACATCTCTCATCCCCTTTAATTTTCTCTCGCCCGTATCACTCGCACGCGTCGATGATGAAGTTTCCGGACGAGAACGCGATGATTCATAAATCGCTCTCGGTATGTGTTATTGTTTATTTATGGGCAAGAACGTTTTTAATTGAGATACGAGCGAGCGATGGACTGAGTTGAATTTTATTTTTATAAGGGTTTTATAGCCCGGGGTATATATATATGTATCCGAGTAGTCTAATGGAACTGGGGGCTCTGTTGCTTTCGGTGTGGTGTATTTATTGGAAATTGAAAAGAGGAGATTGCTGGTGAAGCGCGTATATACAGCTGTAATACCGATGGAGGGTGGCGGTAGTGGTGGTTCAGTGTTTTCATGGGGGATAAGTGGTTTTTATTATGAGCTTCATTGTTTAAAAGGTATTGTGCCATCGGTGTATTGAACGCTGGCGTTGTAATGGACTTCCGCAGATAATCTCGGTGTTTTCTTTTTAAATAGAGAAGAGTAGCTTGCTTCAATGCCCTTGTTTATTATTTTTAACGATATTATATGCAGAGCTGAATTATTATATCGAAGATCCGGTATTGTACGAGAATCGATATGTTTCAATCATTTATAATAGACGGCGATAATTTATGATCTAAATTTTTTGAAGTTATTTCAAAGAAGTGGTGGACCATTTACTATAAATGTTAATATTTTAGTCACGACTTCATATGCAATTTGGCAAATTCTCCTTCCTCTGCAGGCGACAACGAATTAGCAAGCTCGAAATAGCTTCTAATTGAATCGAGGCACACGTGATGATAAATTATAGAATACATTGCAATACCTGTGCCAATTTGCGAGGAGGTATACAAGCTTGGCCCATTTCCAAGAACATGTGTTAGACGACGTGCACCCCGGGGCTTCCCTAGTTATATACCAACGTGAGAGCCAGCTCCACTATGCTCCTTTGTAACGTTGCCTCAAATGATATCAGACACGCTTGATGACTACTAAAAAAATTGCAGCCTTGCGAATGCGGATAATGAAGGTTCTTTGTTAAAATTAATATCTGCAAGCTAAATACCGCTACCAAATTACAAAATGCAAGAGGGTTATATTCTGTTTAATTTTAAAAGTTATATAGCTTCATTTTATTTCGTTGTGCAGACTGAAATTCCTGTAAAGGAAGGTCAATACGAATTTCCATTCCCATGCACACAGTGGTTTACATTGGACGAGCAAAAAACATTTCATGTTCAAATACGAGGTTTTTTTAGCCCTGTGAAAAATCCTTCTTTTTGCAGAAAAAGAAGGAGTTTAAAATCTCACTATATAGCAGTAAAACATCCTATTGCGAAAAGATCATAAATAGAAGTATATTGAACGAGAGAGATAAGAAATCAAGTTTACCCCGAGCGTCACGCGCAGAGCGCTTAAAAAAACAAAACAGTTTTAACGATCGCTATATATTTACAATTAAACAACGTCGTAAATCATCCCATCAACCCTATAACATCCTCTCGAGCCCCAAACACCCCCACTTCATTCTACGACACTTGTCCATGATTCCACGCTCAGCATCTCTCGAACGCCTCCGCGTCAGGCTTGATCTTTGCGCTCGCGAAGATATTACAAGTTTTACGCCTCGTATAACGTCGGCGATAACCCCTTCCCCCCCCCGTCGTACACGCTTTATATTTTCCGATGCTCAATTCCTGTGCTGCTCTTGGCCTTTACGAGCTTAGGATGCGCGAGCGCGCGACGATATTGCCTGAATTCTCGAAGAAAACGACGAGCAGCTGCGGCATTCTACGCGCTTAACGAGTGTAATTTCTGCGATGCGTGTAAAAGACGAGATGCTCCATAGAACGGTGCATGCGTTGTTGTTTCGGAGAGCGTGAATATTCACTTGGGATTTTTGCGCCTTTGTATATTTGCATTGACGCGCAATGAAAAGCTGTATCGAGTTTGACGAGAAAATAGTTCTTTTTTTATGGCTGCATTGCCAATCGCTCTATAAACGAGCTTAACTTTATATTTTAGAATCGATAAAAAAATCTATTAATTCCTCACTCGCAAAGTGTTACCACGCGCAGTAAAGCAGCTTCCTTAATAAGCCAGCTCGACACCGGCCGTTTATATATATACTATACTCTTAAATTAAAAATGAGCAGCGCTTACACCTGCGGCTCTACATGAATAAAGAAGCTTTTCTTCGTCGCGCTCGCGCGTCAACAATTAAATAGCAAGCCTCGAGGGACCTGCAGGTAATATCGTCGTCCCGCGAGCATTTATTAAGATTGAGCTTCCCGACTCTCTCACCTGCGCTGCAGTACACGACGACGATATCATGAATAAACAGACGCGGCTTTTTCTCCCTTTGTTCTTTCGCTACTGCGGAGTCTCAACGTCGCTGGCAGCTGTATTAACTTTTCCTCTCCGGAGGAGGAGTAACTTGTGGGGTGACGAGTTATTCGGAGTGTGGTTAGGACAGTATTGTTATTATTTGGTTCTACGTTTTTTGAATTACCCGCCGCGAGACTCGTTAGAACGAAACCGCGAAATTTGAATACTCCACTCAAGTGCGCATCCTTCGGGGGACGACACGGCGCAGATTCAAACTCTTATATTTCACGTAGTTGCGGAAAGTCACTTGACCTGAATTTCTTTAAGGATCTGCTTTAAGGATGAAGATGCGCGCAAAGAATTTAATTTCGCGTCCATGGACCGTTAACGAGCTCGAACTTTTCTCGTCTCAAATTGATTTTCAGAAGGGTAGGTGGTGCGCTTCGGAAAAATTCATAAAGTTGCGGAAGAGTCAAAGAAATTCAGTCTATAATACTGTTTTGAAAAATCTATAATACTTGTCTTTCTAACGATATTGAACGACAAGACAAACGAGTTCGTCGAACTTTCGGAGCCGTCATTTATTTACAAGTTACACACGCGCCAAAGGATCACGACTATTTTGTTATTCATCGAAAAGGAAAGAATGGCCCACGGGGTGATTTATTTGCAGGGATTTTTTTGACTAAGACTTATTTATAGCGGTCTTATGAAGTAAAAGGAGCTTTTTTACGCCCAGATAGCAGCAGTCAGCTTTTATGTATTCTCTTCGAAGCTTCGTCTGATGCATGAAAAACTGCTGATTCCCACGTATAATATTCCAATTTTTCGTTTTCCTTCAAAACGATAAAAAAACAATGCACTCTCTCATTGTAGCATTTAAAATCAAATTGGCCGTGAACGAACCTTTTCTCTGTGAAAAAAATAGTCTGCTTATCGCGTATAACGGCTTTTTTTCATATCGCGCAGAGGCGGAAGTAACAACAACTTCATTGTGATATTATGTCATTGTGCGATTAATCAGTGAGGCGTGTTTACAATGCGTATATATGCGCTCACTGTTCACGCTTTTAAATTGCGGGGAATTCTTCTCAATGAACACACATATAAACGCGATAAAACGACTGCAGACAAGAACAAAAAAAGATAACCAACATTCACGTCGATTTCGTGTGTGTGTATTATTCAAAACATTTATGTAAATATAAAGAAAAACAAAAACCGTTCAAAGCACACGGGACAGAACGAAGAAACGTTAAAATTTACAAACAAAATTTACGTGCAATTGAAATTTGTTTTTTATATATACGGAAGCGTATGTATATACACTCGCAATCAATCTTCCGGCCTTAATTTATTATGCATGCTCTCAGCAGCGAGTTGAAATTATCAAACAATCGAAGACAATCGCAACTGTCAGCCATTACCGTATTACAAATCAGTTGACCGACATACCCGCGACTACGACACACACACACATATATACGAAACCCTTCGGTTACAAAACCATTCCGTCACCGACTAACGAGCAGACAACGACTGCAGCAGCGCTGCGCAGTGTAATTTTTATTTTTCAACAGCGACGGCGACGACGCACACACGTGCACTTAATGCGCTTATTGAAAGGCGAAAAAAAGCGGAGCAGCAGCAGCAGCAGCCGAGGTCAGTGTCCTCGGGCCCGGGGAAAATTAAGACCCATGTGTTGCTGCAGCCGGAATGGCTCGCGGCAGCGGCTGTATAGTGTATCTTTCTTTCTCTCTCTTTCTTTTGCGATGATTATACAGACGATGCCCGACAATTTTCGCGAGGCGAAGAAGTGGAACTGCCTGTGCGCGGGAACCTATTGTTTCGAGAGTGTTCGACCGGATCGAAGATTATTTTTTTTTATCTTAAATTTTTGAAGGGAGGTGGTGTGTTTTTGGCCGAGTTTGCGTGTCTACGGTTATATTTTGCTCCGTTGTTCTGATGTTGCTGTGGGAATTGGTTTGTAGCTTTGAATTTCTTAGAAATGGCTTGTCGACGGGCTTCTAAGAGATTAGAGCAGGATTTGCTCGTTTTATTCGATTTAAAAATATAGTAGGTATATAACACATCAGGATGAGTTCAAACGTTATTGTTTAAAAACTTGCATTCCAAACTTAGCTCAAATGCTTTCAAAAAAAAATTTCTAGATACCAAGAAATGTAAATAACATCCATCGCAATTTAGCCTGTACAATTATTCTCCAACAATCCACACTCCAAGATTTCTAATATTACGCAAGAAAGCCGACAGCATCTGTAAAAGAAAACACAGCGTCGTTCCATTAACAAACGATTATACGCACACTCCTTCCTCATTTCCACGCACAAAAGCCAAGTGTCCTATTAATGGACAACACAACAAGACACTATATATATATCGCTTGGCGTAACGAACGCGGAAAATCGCGGCAGCACAGCGCGTAATACTTTTTTTCTTCACAGAGTCAAAAAGTGTCTTTCCATAGTGAGGTTTCGTTGACCCGTGGGAATAAGGTGCCAGTCGCCTCTCAACTTCGATTGAGATTTAGCCGTGCGATTCTCCACACTCAGGCTTTCTTATTGTCGCTGATCGAGGAGAGATAACTTGAGCGCGAGAATCGGTTTCTCTGCGCGTTTCTATCATTCGCCTCGGTTTGCTCTCTCTCTCTCTCTTTCTCTCTGTATTCTGATGCCGCGGGATTTCGAAATACCGTTTTCTGCCCGCGCTGTTCTGTATACTTATATACTCTCGCGGTGTATAGATTATCTATGGGAATAATGGAAAATTTGGCGGGAAGTTTTTTTTTTTGCTCAGGGTATATAATTTTAGCTTGCGGAAACTGGAATAATTGAGTCGGATTGATATGTGTGCGCTTAGGGCAGCTATTAAATCGATACGGTTGTTCTGTTCATGATGCATATTGTGACGATTGGATGTGGGTTTTTTTTTTTGTTGGAAATTACTTGATTAATAATAATTATCCTGATTGAAAGATGACACATTATTCAAAGCGAATTCATTAAGTAGAAACGAATCGAGCTAATTATATGCTGAAGCATTAATTAGTATAAAACGTATATGCGCAAAGCACGGCGGACTTTATTAAATGTGATTAATTAATAAAATTCCAAACTCGTTTCTGTCGCTCTATCATCACAAGCCGTTTCTTTTTGCGCCATTTTCCCGTCGTGGCCCTATATATGTCAACAAGCGCGTATAAAAACAGGCAAAAGAGTCAAAGGAGGCAAACCAATTAAATTTACGATCGAAGCAGCAGAAACGTCGGACGACGACGGCTTTCGGTCGATGCTGTATAGCAGCAGGCCTGATGTGATTTCCCAGACAAATTGGCCGCCGGAACCGGACACGGACGACTCGACATCCCTGGCAAAATGTTTTTTTGTGCCACACTTTTTTCACTCACCGCCTTCGGATATGTTGCGGTAACGGTACGTGTGTGTGTGCGTGTGTATAAAAAGAGTCTTCATCGACGGAAGTAAATCTTTTTCGTCGAGGTATGCGAATATTGAATTTCCTTTCTGCAATTCCTGTCAATCAATTTTATGAAAGTACGATATTTTCTTTACGTTTTTTCATATAAATATTTAACGTCACTCTCACTCAATCCAACGTTGGATCGTTCAATTACCGATTTTATCTCACAACACAGAATGTCTAGCGCTCGATTGATTTGTATCTTATAATGTAGTCGATGTCCACAGGAGCTTCCCACTACACAACAGATAATTTGATATCACGTGTATCCGTGGATATACGATATGCATCTTAGTACGCGGCAGTAGCTTTGATCTGATTGTCGACATCAGGACATCACAAGGATCAGCGTAATCACATTAGCATCTATTGTCCGCGCTTAACTGTATTACCCCGACATGTCGACGTGAAAGTAAAATAATAATCCGACAAATAATACCTCGTATTACTGCGTTTATCTTTATGAACGGTGTTGTCGGTATATACTGAGAACTAAATGGCTTTACGTAAAAGGTTCGATCGTTAAATTTTTACGCGATAAGATATGGATAATAGTAATATTGTAGCGTAAAACGCGTGTTTAAGAATAATCGTTAAGAAAAACTTAAAATTTTATTTGCAATTACAGCCCTTGTGTGCCTTGCGTACAAATATAAACTTAAAAAATGACGTTATAACAAAATAAAAATAGAGTTCCCCGATAAAAATTTATAATAAAAGCTCCATCGAACGGCAGTCGAGTACTATATAAGTATAACCGATCGAAATATAAAGCACGCAAATAGCAGCACGCTCAAATATCGTATTAACAGTCCGACGTTAAATTCTTCCACCGTAAAGCTCGTGTATACTACCGATCATTACACGAGACGAGAGAGTCCTACATCTCCAGGCCGACTACCTAAATACGTTAGCGTGCGCCTATACTTTATCTAAACGACTGAGGGGGGGCTTAATTTTCTGGAAATATTCGCTGCCTCCGCGTCCACTTTCATTTAAGAGCCATTCCTCCGAAATTGCCCGCAACAAAATGCGCGTGCGAGAGGGGGGCGCTTATCGAAAAATGCTCCCCTTCGTCGGTCTCCTCTTTCTTCGGATGCACGCATGCTTCTCACTTATTCTTTTTAATCGCTGTAAAAACGGGAATGTGCGCGCCAGCATGTGGGTATATAGTGCGGTTGTAGCGCATTGTAGCTATATGTATACTCCCTACCGAGAGTTGTTGGCCGGGGCATCTCGAGAGAGAGGAAAGTGTGAGACTGGTGGTGTCGAAATTCTGAAATACGAGACTCTGGAGACTCGCTGTGGAAAGTGGCTGTGTTTTGGGGGTAGGGAAATGTGGTTTGTTGCTCTTGGCCTTGAAATTGCTGGTTTTATTAGTGTGGAAAAATATCGTCGAGTCGGCGTCTATTAGTTAAAATAACACAGGAAACGATTATTGCGCTTTCAGAGGAAGGTGTATCCAATATTTTACGCTGATTTTCTACTACACTTTTTATAACTATTTTTAATTATTCAAAGTCTAGTTGTTGAAAAAGTCAATTAAACGCTACCGCGTATAATTAACTTCAAATACAAAAAATACACAAACGTTCTCACGCATCTCTTTAAAATAACGAATCCTTCAAAGTCCACGTATATAGCCCTCTTGCGCATCTCTTACAAAACGTTATGCAGAGCGTCTGCGAAGGGACAAGAATTTTTCTCCAAAAAGGCACTCTCTCTCTCTCATTCCGACGCAAACAACTGCTCCATATACGCGTTGTCGGTCGGTCCGAAGCTTTCCGAGGAATTTTTTTCTCCCCCTCGTGTCCTCTTCTCTCCGCATTTGGCAAAGCAAACTGCCAAGTCGCGCCGAGCGCACTTTGCATATTTCCTCTTTTTCTGCCGCGCTTCTTAGAAAGCCCGGCGCTTTTTGATAATGCGCGTGCGCGCAGCCGATACTCTCGGCTTTTTAGCCTGTATATATACATACGCTTGCGAAATATTCCGTTTCACGAGAACCGATGCTTCCTTTTTTCTCTCTCTCTCTTACTCTTGAGGCTTGATAAGGTCTTTTTCAAAGAGCGATAGCGGCGAAAAAGGAGGTTATATACTTGGCAGAGCTGTAATATAGGAGAGCTTTTACTTTGACCACGAGAAAGAGAGAGAGAGAGAGAGAGACTGTCTAGAAGTCAGATTAGAATATCGCATGCGATATCAGTGATGCATTGTCGGTCGTATGGAATATGATTGATGTATACGTGCCGCAACTGTGTTGCGCGTGTGTATTAGCGGAGAGGAAAAGTGTCGTGCGAGATTTCTCGGGATACGGCTGTGGTTTTTGATAATATTAGTGTGTAGGAGCGAGTGTGAATTTCGCGTGTGATGCATAGGCATTCCCGTGATTAATTTAGATCAGTGCGACGTGCTGTACGAGGCATTGACCTACTTCGCGGTTTAATCATATACTGATATACGCAAATATCATCCTGCGCTGGTATACTCGGAATCTTTGTGTAATGACGACTGTTGTCCACGTAATACAGAGTATAATCTAGAAAAGGCATAGTCAAATTGGACTATTGTTTCTATTCTCAAAAGAAAACGTACAAATTTATCAGTAATCAGTCCACGGAACAATCGTTTACTCTCACATTAATGAAACAGAGTAGCAGTCGAGGTATAAATAACAGTATTAATTTAAAAGCATCAATCAAGATCCAATCTCTTGTCCATTAACCGCAACTTGAAAAGCTAGCGCGCGACACCAGTCGGAAAAAAAAAACGGAAGCTTGTCTCCGTCCGTCAATCCGTTCCTTTTCCCATATTCTCCAGGCGCGACACATTTACTTATACAAAAAAGAAAAGAAAAGCTGCCCGTTTCTCATTTCCTCCCGTCGAAAGCTTGATTGTTTTACCACGCGTCTCTCGACCTTTACCTAATACACCAACTCCCTTCAATCTATATACGTGTATATTTATACCAGCATGCCCAGAGCTCGTAGCATCAATAAACACACATGCGACCTTTCTCCGCCGTCTCGCTATCTCTCACGCACACATGCGGCGGTGGCGGCGGCGGCGGCTCGATTCAATCGTCGCCTGACTCCCTCTCTTATATATTCTATAGAACGCGAGTAAGAGAGAGAGAGAGAGAAAGACCTCCACCTCCACTGCAGCAGCAGGCGACGAGCCGATAGTGAACGCGGCGAGGGAGTAGGAGAGATAGGCTCTGTGCTGCCGGCGGAGGAGACGTCGTGGAAGGGAGAGAGCGATGCGATGCACATCGAGTTGAGAGAGAGAAGGCCTAAACCCGGCGTTCCGAGCCACGCCGAGACAGTATATACGGTCCCGCGCGCGGTGGCACACTCGATATTGTACACACACACACACACGTTCGTTCAGCTCCCGAGTTATTATAGTGTTCTATACTGCCTTCTTGCAGTCAGTGCATTTTCATCGACGATCTTTAGACCGATTAACTTGAGACGCGAGTGATGTATATAGTGTGACATGCGAGTATAATAGCTACGCGCATAATACTCTGTAGTGCGTCGTTGTTATTGTTGTTGTTGTTGTTGTGCGGTTGAGTAGTATAGTATCATTGTTATACTATAGCTCGGCGTGATAATATATAAGTGCGCCGGTCGACGATAACGTATATGCAGCTTTGCGCAGTTGAATCTTCGGTATATGTATATATATACAGTATTCCCACACAAGCACCTTAAACTTGAAGCAGACAATCCTCGCGGCCTCATAATATACAATAGAAAGTCCGCGCGAGCAATCGCGGTCATCGGCACACATCAGGCCGCGAGTATGTAGCAGAGCAGCTCGTCCCGAATAACAAAGAGGTTTTTCCGGAAGCCAGCGTTGAATCGATCGATCGATCGATCGATAACGGGACCACCTATAATCAACAGCTCCCGGCTGAAAATCGCCGCACGAACAACAGTGCACAATGCCTGGGGTTAAAACAGAGGATGATTCGCGAGTGTCGCGGCTTCTTATACTTCCGTTCGCGCGAGTGTCCGGAATCAAGCATCAGTCGTGTGTTGAGTGATAATATATTATACCGAGATCTTTTTTCTCTTATCCTCGGAATAATGTCAGGAGTTTTGTGGCATCAGCGGGATAACGGAAGAAGTCGAGCTCAGCAGTAGTAGGCTCTCGCGGAATGCGCAATTTTCGTGCGACGATTACGTGAATATTCAGCGACGACGAGTGTGTGTATACGCGAAGATACGAGAACGAGTTTGGCGAGTGCATCAACGACAGCCCATAACCGGACGTTTATTAGTCGCGACGTTATAAAGAACGAAGAAGTTCTATATAAAGGTGTTATGAGCGACATAGAGAGAGAGCGAGAGAGATCGGTATTATACTGACGGAACCAAAACACACGAGAAGAGCAGCTTCTAATTAGAGCCTGTAGTGATCGATCTGGAAGTGAGGTCAAGACATTCGCGATCGTCGATCTTCAGCAATCAAGGGATTTGCTGTGAAATCAGAATCAAACTACTATACTACTACTACTCGCGTGAGTCACGCCAGAGCACACAGCACGTGGCGAGAGGGGCGTGCCTTTCTTCATAGCCGGCGAAAAATTTTCCCCTCGAGTTTTCCTTCCGCCGAGGGATATAACTGCTTCTTCGCTCTACGTCACACACACGTAGTACATACACACGGCAGACATGCTCAAGATACGGATGCTAGATTACATCGGCGACACCGGGTGAGTGCGTGTCTCTCTTCTCATTTCTTTATACTTACTTTTTTTTTCTCTCGGAGCATCAGTGCTTATCGCCGTATACGCGATTGTCGTCGAGTTGAGAAGGAGGAATTTGCTCTTTGGGCCGAACGCTAATGGCCGGATAATGGGAGCACATTTGAATGGGCGCATTCATCGGGTGGTGATTCATTCATCGTTTTTTTTTTTTCGGGGGAAGTTTTCGAATCGAGAGGCTTTGCGAGATCGCTTTCTCTCTCTCTCTCCGAGGGAATTTTCTCGCGAGTATAAGTACAATCGAGGCAATAATATAAATTGCCGGCTTTCTCTCGCGCGCCGTAATTATTTTTTAATTCCTCGCGCGCACGAGAATGACATGTGCGCGCAGAAGAAAACGACGAGTCTGCAGCTGATGTCCTCGTTCGAAAAGGAATCACGCAAAGTAATATATAAGACGTTGAAGAGAGGTAAAAAACAACAACTCGAACCTTAGCTAAGTATCCTTTCGTTCCCGTTCCCCGGTTTTACGAGTCCTGTAGAGATGCAGCGCGATTTTTATCGCGATGACTCGCGGGCTCTCTATACGTCGTTATACGGCCAGTAGGGGAGAGATTTTTCAGCGCCGAGAAAGAGAAGCAAATACCGTTAGGGGGTCGCTGTGTGATTTACGAAACACCTGTTTGAACGCGCGCACGATTTCTTTAATGGAGAGTGTATATACAGGGGGGGGGGATTATATGGGTGACGTTTTCGCGTTAGCACGTTAATTACGCGAGTGTGGATGGCTCGATTTTGATGGCTGTTTGTATAATAGTCGTTAGACGCGTTGGCTATTATATTGCGACTAGACGACAGTTAATCTTTATTTTCGTGTGTACTTTCAACTTATAAATAAAGTTTTGTAACGTCAAACGAAAGCGTGTATGTACATGCATAATTAATCGCAACACGGTTGAAAAGAGCGAATCATGATATAATAAAATAAACGCGTCACTGGTGCGCGAATTTATTTTTAAAAATAAACTTTTACAGTCCAATTAAGTTTATATTGTGATATCGCATAACGCTCGCTTTATCCGTGGAAAGAGAAACGCGGTGCGCGCGCGCGCGCGCGCGTTCGTTTAATTAATTTCCAGTGAAAACGTGTGTGCACACAGGCATATAATATATATTGAAATCTGTTGAGCCTTTTGAATAATTATTCCTCGACGTTTATAATTGTAATTAAGTATACAAGCCAGTTCTCGCTCCGATGAAAAAATCTACTGCATTGAATAACACGCAAGTTGACAATTTTTAAAGTAACGCAGTGGAACAACGAAATTACCTCGCATTCCTCGTTAATTCATCGAGAAGAAGAAGAAGCCACCCCTCGCACTTTCCACCATAAATCAGCGAAACAAAAGGCTCACCTTTAGCGAGCTATTAATTTGCAAGTCCGACTTATTAAATCGCCCTCTCTCCGCACACCACTGCGCGCATCTCCCTCTCGCGAGGTGCCGAAGTGTAGGAAGTGCAATCGCTCAGGCTGATTTATCGACGCGTGAGAGCTATATGCGCTATACTCTCCCGCGACTTTATTAAAGCTTCTCGCGTGTGTATGAACCTTATTCCGCTCTGCGGAAATATCCGCGTCGTCGCTCGCGGAAAAGTCGATTCTTGAAGGTACGATACGTGTACACACACAGTATAACGAGGCAATTACAATTGAAAAGCCATTCGAGCCCACGCTCGCGACATTCGTCGTTTTGTCTTGTGTCGCGGGAGGATTGTGGGGTGTGAGTTATGGGATGTTTGTTGTTTGCGCCTGTGATTGGGTATTAATTGCTTTCTTTTACGAAATTCGCGACGATGATTATTGATCGTCTCTCATGTGTACAGGATAATTATAGAAAGTGTGAGTTTATGCGCTGACCTAAATATAATACATGTGCGTATATACACACACACGTCAGGTTAGAGATTTTATTTAAAAACGCGTGGGAAGTGTTGGAGTGAATTGACTATTATTATTCATTTAGAATTTTATAGCTCGTCGAGCGATATAATAGCTGTATGGATTTTTATAATCGATTGACAAAGAGACACACTGAGTAAATATACACACTGTTTTATAAGCGCTCAATTATTACAGTGAAAAAAAAGATCCTATCGCTTTAAAGGACGCATATACTTTTCCACACACACACACACGTGCCCGCAGCAACCATTGTTAAAATCGACTTCCACATTTTATTAGCTCATTTTCTTTTCTATTCAGGTCACTCTTTAAAACTGTAATTTCCGACGTCAAACACACTACGCCGAGGGATATTATAATGAGGTACTTTTTATTATATCCTATTTCCACGGCTTACCAAATCCGTCGTAGCGGCAGAAAGAAACACGCTGGGCAAGTGCGCTTGGATAATTTGCAGTTTCAAAACGTTCGTTTTGATAATGTCGCGCCGGGGAGTCGAGAGAGCTAGAGCGAGTGTCGTAAACATGTCACGCTCGGACACTGATTGAAATGGCGAAGAAGTAAATCAGACGGTTTTGTGTGTGTATGTATACATAGGCTCGCGTGTACTATTTTTGCGCGCATAAGGTATCGAGTGACTCACAGAGGCGCGCATTGCTGCGTAGTCCTTGCTTGATTTAATAAGATGTGCAGCTTTGTTTTGTTCGCTGTGTTGGATTGTTGTCGTCGAGCTTCTTCGTTCTTACATACATCGTTGTCAGTCTGATGACTGATTTTTCATTAAAATAACTCGGAAAAGCAGCAGTAAGCTTGACTAATCGGTTACATATCGATCATCCTTCGTAATATCTCGCTTTCCAAACTCGTCTTAGTCATCGAGAGTGTCTTGAACGATTCAAGAAACCTCAGACAAATCCGCGCTCAAATATTTACCCCCAATTTTTCACGGCTTTTATACACAAAACAAATTCCATCCCACATACCAGTCACGCGCAATCCCTCAAACAAAATGCTTCATCGTCGACTGGAATAAATGACTTCGTCAAGACTCATTTCAAGTATGACCAGTGTATGCAACCGCACGTCGTCTCGTTTTTTTCCGCGGCCGATGACTGATTTATGCGATCGAGATGATAAAAAAAAAAATAAGAGAACGCGCGCTATACGAATAATATCGTTAAACGTTTTCCTTGCGCATCAGTAGCGAGAGGGAGAGACACGCCTTCGTCTTTTGACGCTAGATCTCGAGCGCATTTATCACGCGAGCGCTTTTTCGAAATGAACAGCAGCAGCCCGGGGAGTCTCGTCTTGAAAAATGGGGCCCCGAATTCTCTCGAGGATGTGTGTAATTCGGGCGGACACACTTGACTCGCCCTGTGAATAGGCTCTGTGTCAACTGTGTGTGTGCGTGTGTACGGCTTTGCTCTTGAGCTAGGAGAGTTTATAGTGAAGAAAGGGAGAGTGGAGTCGATGGAGAGGAAATAACGTTAGTTGATTCCAATTTTTAAGTCGTTTTAGCTTTGTTAGAATGCCTTGGATCTTTCGCTATTATAGGAAAAGAATATACTTCTTATACTCTGCGTTGTAGTTTTATTACCTGCTCCACTGGCCCCTTAACGAGTTTCGCGTGTGGTGTATATAGTAGGAGACCCTGTTTTACAATGCTGCACTAATGAGCTGTTCCTGTTCTAGAAATTTCGATATCGATGATCGTTGAGAGCCGAGGAGTGACTAATTTGTAGGAAAAATAATGTCAAATATGAAAAGCGTGCATACGACGTACGCGTATATTCCGTGATTCACTCGTTTAAGATTTCAGACACGCGTATACTTTCAATATTTTCAGTAATTGTTATACCCATATATCCGTTCGGAAAAACATCAGAAAACGAACAGTTCAATCCTTTCCCTGCCTGATTTACAAAATTATACCTGATCCTATACCGGTTTCACCATCATCAGCTGATGCGCTTCTCTCACAATATACTCTCCCCTGAAATCAATAAACCAAGCTTGGCAATAGACGTGACCCTTATACACACGCTCTGCTCCCCATATCGAGTGATTAAAGCGGCTCCGCAGTGCGGGATGAGCTCATTAGTAGCAACGTCGGCTGAAATGAAAGCGCTCTCGCGATTTTCTTTCGCCGTGAAAGAGTTACCAGAGCGTGTGCAGCAGCGTCGAGAGGAGATATATAATGCAACATGCGCAAGGTTTTCATTTATAAATTTTTAATGTATAAAACTCATCGGCGGCTTTATATTGTGGGTCAGTTGCAGCGCGGCCTACATCGTTAATACAGGCGCGCGTGGGGTGTTCTCTCTCTCTCTCTCTCTCTCTCTCTCTCTCTCTGTGGGTCATCCAATTGATAAGAGTTAATTCCAATATAAATTCGCGATCGAGGTAATGAGGTTGAATGGACGTGATAGAGTGCGCGATTGAAATTTAATGGGAATGAATGAACGCTTATAAAAGCATTAATTTAGAGCCTCCGCAAAGCTCGATGCGCGCCGCGTATATACGCTTTAACGATTTATGGTGCCGGGATTATATATTTAGAGGTGTATATATACTCTCCGAGATTTGTTTTTGCCCAATGGAAATCGGTAATTAGGATAATTTATTAGCGCGGGTATTAAAATTGTCTAATGTGTATGCGGGATAACGACGATTCGTCGGTAAAAATGTACTTGTGTAGGAATAATGTGACTTAATTGCTAAAAAATAAACATCGAGTATTAGATAAGTCAAAGCAAGAGAACAAAAAAGAGAGCACTCGACTAAATTGTCTAATCGTCGTTTATCACAATCAAGTCCAAAGCTCCGCACTCTCACCTATAGCGTGCGAACGTCCCATCGAGCTTCGTCCACTATACTTATCTACATACAGTCAAATCGCCCTATCACACTATATACCGCACGTATTTTCACACGCGTCGATCCCAAATTCCCCAGCATAAAAATCGGCAAGCCTATATTACCAGATAAGCTGCACATATCGGGGTCTCGACTATACTATTTGTCAGCAATAGTAGCGCCTCGCGCGCGAAAAAGCCTGTCGCACACGTGTTGCGTCTACTATCGAGCGGCGACTTGTTGAGCTTGTGCAGTGTGAGAGTAGCGATAAGAGGAGAGAACAGTATAATGCAAGCTTATGTAATGGCTCTCTGGTCGCTCGCGATTTTAACGATCGGCTACCGGTATGCAGGACGAGGCGCGTGCTTGGCGATCCTGCGAGAGCGGGTTATTCTCTCTTTCTCTCTGGTCGAGAGGTATTGGAATTATTTCGGTGCGGCTGCAGCCGTCTGCGCGAGATCGTAAATTCGGCGCACTGAATGCGCGTTTTTGCGGCCGCGAACGCGAGAGAGAGGTGATAATGCGGTACACGCAGTGAAAGCCGCGGGTTTAACGAGCTTGGGACATTTTTATGGGGTGCGATGCGAGGTATTTGTGCGCGATGCGTTTTGAGTTATTTTGATAATTTTATAATATGTTTGTGGGGCTTGGCGAGCTGGGAAATCGTCAAGTCGATAAGCTCTTTGTTGGAATATTGCTGTGAGTTCAGCTATTAGTTGATTATAACGAGTTTAATTTGTATGAAAGTGATTTTACTTTCCGCATTTTAAATAATCTTGGTGAATTTGAGTACATGCTTTTCATTGAATCCAATTACAGCAAAGAAATGTATAGAATTCATTTTTCACCGTTATATCGATTTACTGATCGTTCATCCTATAGTCATCAACTACATCCCTGCGCCATCACCAAACCGATGATTTCCTATAATACCAATTTGAAACTAACATTTTACATATAAATTATGAATTACAAGCCTCTAAAAAAAATAATAAACATCGCCATCATCATCAAATCACGCGCGGCGTAATCCAATTTCAATTTTCTATCAATCAAAAACCTACACCAAGCGCAACGGTAAACATTGACTCACCGCTGCAGCAGCGCCCAGCCGTCCATTAAAAATTCAGAGCTCACTGCACTTCCGATAGTCGTTCACGAGAGTCTAGTTTCCATTCCGTTCAATTAAACATTTTTTTTCCTCTCCCTCTCTCTCTCTCTTCCTCTTCGCTGTGCACACAACTGTACTCGAATCTATATACTCGAAGAAGCTCGACTCTATTACTCTAGAAAATTTCCACATATAAGTACCTGCGATATAAATGCACGATTGTTTGGTAATTATTTCACGCAGTGTCGCATAATCGATTTCCCGTTGCGACGATGCGCCTCTCGATGTCCGTCATTACGTATACAAAGCAGCGGCGTTTCACTCCGCTCGGATCTGTGTGTTATGAAATGACGTAAGGTTTTTTCGACGACCTACAAAAAATTATCGCCGAGGTAAACGACCTTGTCGGCGATAAAGCATTAGCCACACGAGGGTTAATAGTTTTTAATGGCTTCGATAACGATTTCTTTTGAATGCACTGCGATTGCGTGGTTTATTATCGCAGGACGTAATATTCGAGAGGATTTTATGAATTTTACGACTCGTGTTTTTGGATTTTACTAGCTTACACGAGTGTAATGTCATGTGGAATCAATTAATGTACATGTCAGAGTTTTTCAACGTATATAACGGTACAGACGCCATAGCTGTGAAAAAACAATGTTTATGTGTGTTTACATTTATTTATGTGAGATTCGGGAAGTTATCTACTCTCCCCCTTCCGCGAGTCGCATCTAAACGTCGGCTTCTCGTAAACAGTAACATCTGGAAACTTTCGACCCGGTATATTTTAAAATTGTTTATCATCGGGCATACGATAAAAGCTGCGCTTTATCACTTCTCGAGCCGATTATTTTCAGCTTCAGTAGACGATCCATACGCTCACGCGAGCAAAAATAGAAGAAACGACGCAAGTACACAAAAAAAATTTCCACATTGCAAACGAATTTCTCCTGTGATGCGAGAAGGTCATCGAGCCCGATCATCATCGCGAGTGAAATTTTTTTTCTTCGTCCCACGTGATCCTCCCACAAATCTCTACGTAACTCGCGTCTAATAATATAATCGAACTTCAACCGTTAATTGAGTGCTCTTCGATAAGGAAAATAATTTATCATTCAGTTCACGTATAAAATTGTTTCCTTGCAATTGGCGCACATATAATACTCGATATTAGCGACAATTTTTTCGATGGTAATTTATCGCCTGCGTCCAAGAGATTTATAGTATTTCGGGGCTAATTAAGCGCTATAACGCCGGACGATTTATGATTTTGATTGGAATTCGCGTGTGTGGACGATGCGGAGCGATCTCTCTCGGGCGAAGGGAAATTTTATTGGGTTCGCTGGTCTCGCTGGAGTGACGTTTATTGTTTGTTAAGTAACGGCTTTTATTAAATGCAGCCGCGCGTGACGTTTCCTGATGCTTTTATATTTCGCTTAGGTGCTAATGGATTTGTTTACTCTCGAGAGCTCTCGTTTTGAGAGGAGAGCCGTTAATCTTTGCGCCGCGCGCGAACAAATTTTCTCGTCTTTTAATTAAATTTTGCGGTTGGCTGTTTATGACACGCTTCTACCTATCCGATTGACGATTAAATTGGTAATGGTTATTATGCGTTTCATACTTACGTATGTGTGTTAACAGAGAAATGCTGAGTTGAGTAACCATCATGATAAAAATATAGTCATTAGACATAGAAAATCTAAAATATTATATTGCATTATTGTCATGTAATTGCCAGCAGCATATGCAGTTACGACACACATCCAGCTTTGCCAAACTATATCATTATACCGACCTGCATATATACAATAATTACACACCGACGCCACTAAACCATACATATAACAATAAACCTGCGCAGTAGTAGGCATCAGTCAATGAAAAATCTCCAAAACATTCATCTCCACACCACAATATACAATTAGAGAAAACTCGGCCACCCGCTACTCCTCCACCAAATTGAAATCCACCGCCGCTCACTCATTTCGGCGCCGGAAAATATATACGTGCCTCTTGCACAGAAATTGCGACGGCCGTCGTGTGGCGAAACGGAATATTACTCTACGTCCTCCGCCGGGGGGACACTTTTCCTCCTGCTGCTGCTGCTGCTGTTGCTGGCGTGGGCACCGATTTGCGAACAAAGCCGCCTATACGCGCGCGCGCGCGCGCAAGAGGTATACTTTCTAATTGTGCCGGCCGCCTTATTAAAAGTTCGCTTTTACGTTGCAAAGGTTCTGTGTGTGTGCTGTGTATAGTGTGTCCTTGCCGTATAGTTTGCCGGGCTTTTGTGTAACACGCGGTGCGCTACTGTATTTCACGCGGAGTTTATAAGAAGAAACGACTGCTGTGTGCGTTTGTGGCATTGGATAGTTTTTTTCTCGTCGCAGAGAGTATATACGCGGGTTTATTTTGT
This sequence comes from Cecidostiba fungosa, assembly GCA_900474305.1. Classification (NCBI taxonomy): domain Eukaryota; kingdom Metazoa; phylum Arthropoda; class Insecta; order Hymenoptera; family Pteromalidae; genus Cecidostiba; species Cecidostiba fungosa. Next base: position 4,395 of record UCOJ01000271.1, on the reverse strand, counting down.
TTGGACGAGAGAGGTAGAATGAGTTGTTATATACGGATGACGGCTTTTTTGAGAACGCGCTTTTTATCAAGCGCTCGCGCGACTGTATATTAAAGTTATTTGGAAAGTTTTTAATAAGATGTCGCCGCGGCTAATTTAGTTGAGTCGTCGTGATCGCGCTTTTGTTTTGAAATCGTTTGTTTCGCAAAGGCAAAATATTACAGCGTGTATAATATAATGCGGTAGTGGTTTTTACATCGTAAAAACACGCGCAGGAACAACTCATAAGAAAAGACGAGCTTGTAAATCAATCTGCTGTTCGTAAAGTATACTTTCACCTGTTATACTATGTTAGCAGAATTTATTACAATCGACTAAACGAACGTTTCCGTATAAGAGCGTACGGGGGGAAAAATTATATTAGTAAGGATGTCGTAAAAAAAGTCATTAGCCAAAATCATTTCTCGTGATCACTTTAATTATTGCCCCTTATCATTAGCGCGGGAATATAATGTATCGCTTAATATATAATAAGCCGTGTGTCCTGGCTATAAAACGATCTCAATTAGCTTTCAAAATGGGTCTGAAAATTTAATTAGAGCTCCGAGAATATAAAGAAGGAACAATTAAGAGATTTAGGACGAAGAGCCCCGCACATATGACGAAATATCCTTCGGCGAAAGCGCATATGTACGGTAATTGATGGTAGGAAATGCCAGTTCGAGAAACGAGTTCGCAATAACTTTTGCGACTATAATACGGCTGTTTATTATGCGCTCGATATCTTCATAATGGCAATTTCCTCGTGTATACTTTCGCCAATGCGCGCGGTACATATTAATGGCGTTTTATAATGTCTCGTAATGAGACTAATACGGTATCGTGTATACAGAACTATTATGTCTGCATGCAGACACGTAGTTTCCAATTTTTATATAAATTCAGAAAAAAAACCAATAAACATCCATTACGTCTGGTTTATTCAATTATAGCCACCTTGTCTTCCAGCACACGCGAGCTTCGTTAATTGCGTAGACATCAATATAGCTCAGCAACAAATTGAAATCCCTATAGCTCCCAATGATTATGATGTTTACGATTTAATTTCGCGAGCGCGGTACGGAAGAAAAAAAAAACGAAAAATCACATGGGGAGCCGAGGAAAAACAAGGCAGTCCGGTTCTCTCGCCTACGCGCCGGAGTCGCCGTGTAGGAGGATTATAAGCGCGCGGGATAGAGAGGGAGAGAGAAAATAATTGAGAGATCGAGAGGTGAGATGCTGCGGCGTGAGGGAAACGATGAGGAAAGAGGCTATTGACGGAAAGGATATATGGGAAGGAAGCGAGAGGATGATGAGTTTGCTAGCTTGTTTTTCAGATGCTGCAGAAACGCATGAAACCTTTCATATTATATTATAAAATAGTCAAGTTATAAGAGGTGTATATAATGAGATTGCGAGGAGCGAAAGAATCTCAAAAAGAGAACTTGACCCACATTTTGCCATCAAAATCCAGATAACACAAGCTGCTCTTTTCTGTTTAAAGTCCAACGCGAATTTTCATTCCGCAGCCTTCTCATCACGAAAACATACATCAGTCCAAGAAGCAGCTGATGCATACATGAAGAGTCGCAAAAAACTTCAAACTTCATCAAAGAAGAATAACGAAAGCAATTATACACGAGAGAGCAGAGTCGGGAGAAAAGCGCGCATTCAAAACGGCCGCGTGAATAAATATAAAACCGCCCTCTGGAATTTTCCCAGCGAGAGAGAGAGAGCTGAAAGCCAGAGGAACAATAATATCAGCTGAAAAGGGCGAGAATAAACAGTGTACGGATGCGCGTAGAAAACATAGAAGAAATACACCGCATAGAGAGAGAGAGAGAACGAATTACAGCCTTTTACAAAAGAGTATATGTTGCTGGGCGTGTGCAGTAGAAGAGAGAGATGCGGTAACTTCGTCTATGAGGTATATATAGTAGTGTAGAATAGCCGCGAGAGAAGATTCCCTTCGATTTTGCAGACTTCGGACATAAATTTTTGCCGACGTGTCTGTGCGAGAGAGGCGCATTATAAAACTTCCTTATCGCCGCGATCGGCTTTAATGAATTTGTGGGCCGTGTGGTATATAACCTGCGACGAGGCTTTTACGCCGCGCCGATGAGGAACAATATAATATGAAAGTTTTGCGCGGCGCGGTGATTTGTAACTCGGGATGGATCTTTTTTTTTTAGAAAAAAATATCTGACAAAGTTTCGGCGAAGATTGTGTTATGAAGAGTGATTTATTGGTATATTTATACAGGAATCAAATGCGAGCTATTTTGCAAGTTTACCAAGAGTAAAAAAAGACAGTTTGTTATTCCCGGAAAAATGCAATCGATCCGACACGTAGAAAGCGCATTCGCTCTCTCGGCATCGATTCTAATCTGTCCATTCATTAACAACGAGCCGGAGAAACCCATAAATTATAGACCGCGTCTCGTTGCGCAACCGTCGTCCGCCAACACAGCTGTAAAAAAAAGAAGATAAAAACAGCAAATTACAATTTCACTTCCTCCTCGATGACAAGCCCGAAATCCCTGCCGAAGAGAATTAAAAGAGCGATCGCGCTGGTATATAATGCACTCTCTTCGCTACTCGGGGGAAAATCCAGCTCGACATAGTGTGTGCAATAATGCATACAATCGATATACGTCCGCCACACGGCTCTTGCATAATGGAAGCGCGCGCGCTCGCGCGCCAATAAAACGCCCATTACGAAAGCCCATACATCGAAAGTCGAGTGTATATAAATGTGGTATCATATATATATGTATAGGTATGTATATACGTGTAAAAGGAAGCGGACGGAAGACAACAACAGCGTCTTTCACGACTATAGAGTCACTACGCGTGGGTCGGATATGTGCGTGTATGTTGGCGACGCGACGAAGTGAATGACTGGAATAGAAGGAACGACGAGCGCCGCCGGACGATGATGATGATGATGAGAGCACGAGGCTAATAAGCCGACAGAGAGTTGGTTCATTCATGAAACGAGCTGCTGCTACGGTCTGGTTCGCGAGGAGCTGGAGCTTGCTGCTGACTCTTGCTTCTTCTTCTTCTTTTTGTGGCTGTCTCGCTGCTTGAATCGATCGTGTAATAGGAGAGGTTTTTTGTCGGGACGATGCTTCGCGGCTGACTTGTGCGGGATTATTATTCGAGTGCTTGGAAATCTCTGCTTTTGACCGATTTCATGAGTTTGAAGACCACACGCGCAGAATTTGAATTTATACTTTACGGGGGATCCGTAATGGCATTTACTAACAATTCCATTCGAGATCCGAATGATGTCACATACGCACGCGCTTCTCTTATGTCACGTGTCGCTTCCCCTTGAATTCCGTATAATGAGAACGCGCATCGTTCCTTATTAATACTACTGCCACACCAGATTCACATAACAAGTATATTTGTTCGAGCGACGAGTGTATGATACTATAAAGACGCATGTCGGGATGGAAGAAAATTCGACTTTTACGAGACTGACCAAAGCAGCGTCAGCTTATATAAAACCGATCGTAAAAACGCTGCATCCCTTCGCGTCGCACACACGTCAATTATTTGCGTCCGACGACCCCATTTTCCGCTAACGATTCGGTTTATACCCACTCGGCACACAGCTGACCGTCTGACCTATAGCCGAAGAATTGAAAGGCTATACGTACAGCAGGCTACAAAGGGAAAATGATCCTTAGCGCCGAAAGTCCGGCTATATATGTATATATAGAAATAAGGAACAATCGCTCCCATACTGTATACAGCTTGTAGCAGCGGTACACGTCCCCCGTGTGTCAGCGTGTCACCCAGTTGTCTAAAGAAAAAGAGCTAGGCTCTGCAGCTCTCGGTGTAACGCGAGATTTCTGCTTCGCCGTCGTCGTCGTGGGTATAAGAAGTGGGCGGAGATGGGAATATCGTTAGATAGAGCTCACAAAAGCGTGACAAAAGAGACATGGGATTCTGGCTGCAAGAGACTGACGCACGGTATATATATCTATATGGAAGAGTCGAAGTGTGTCTCTTATATATAAATTTGTCTCGCGATGTGTGTACCGGAGATGATCGCTTTGTCACGTGATTGATTTGCATATCCTATATAATACCTAATAGTGCGCTATATTCTTGAATATTCATGCGTCGTTGACGAGCGAAAATAAAACGTTATGTATATACCAAGCGTGAAATTAAATATTTAAACATTTTCCTAGACGTCAGAAGCAGCAGTAGTGCAAATACAGTCTGTGACATTGTCCTCGATCTTCACCTTGCTTTTTATACCAGAGGTTATCATTTCTTCTCGAGTTTACATCCCATATTCTCCAGCGAGCTCATACACTCGAGAGAGAGAGAGAGAGAGAGTCTTCTCTTCTTTTTCCAG